>BMAU01011134.1:32500-95602 GCA_019973935.1 Trichonephila clavipes | reverse complement strand
ATGTCAGAAGTGAAACTTCTTTGGCGAACTAATTTATAAATCTTGTTTATATTTATACAAATCTAAAACTTTAAATTTCCAAGATTAAGAGGAAGGGAAAAAGGAAGATAGGTTAGGAATTTAATTGTCATTAAAATAAAAAAGTGTTGAAAATTAATGTAAATTATAAATTTAATTTTTTCAATTTATTTCTTCAATATTTACATTGTTTGACGTTGTTTGTATTGGTATTATTGTGACTAAAGCATTATGATAGGTAAAATATGCAACATAAGTTCGTGTTTCAACATTATCTAAATATCTTGTAAAAATAGCATCTATTGTCGTTCCTGAATTTGTAGTTGGTGTGTTTGGATTATTATTTAGCTGTAGACTAAATTTTTCTTCTAGAAAGTTAATTAATGGTTTGGAATCATCAACTGCAAAATTAATGTTAAAGTCACCACCCAAAACAAGTGGTATTTTATCATTCTCATTACCGAGAATAGCAGCACCTCCGTGGCTGTATGGAAGTAATTGGTGATGCAAGAAACTAATTATATCTTCAATTTTTTGATTAATTGATATGTATACAGCAGCGAACATTATTTTTCTTCCATGAAGAGTTTGACATTCCACCATGCAAATGTCACCAATTGATGTTGATACTAGTTGCTGTGATGATGAATTAATTGCTGTCATTGTAACGTTTGGCGTAACAATATTTGTCGTATTGTTTTTTTTTATTGAAATAAATACCCACTCCACCTGCTCGAACGTTCGGTCGTTTAAAGTTAACAATACAGTCAAAATTAATTAGACTTATTTCTTCAGAGTTATTTATCCAAGTTTCAGATAAAAGTATGATGTTAGATTCTTGTATAATTTGATTTTTAATAAGTCTTGAGAATGACTTCGAAGACTTTGACAATTAAGAGTATATACAGTTAATCCCTGTTCTTGTCGTATGAAATATAGCATGTCACTATCAACCGTTTTTACACAATTTAATGAAAGTCTTCTAAATTCATCTCGTAAATGTATCATTGTTGTTGATGGTCTTCGTCCATGGTAAAAGGTCAAATCATTGTTGCTTGTAGTAATCCGTAGTCCTTCGATAGTTGTGACACGAGACAATGCAACATATACCAATGATTGTGACTGTTTTTTATCATATTCGTAGACAATTTCGGAGTACGTACTTCCTTGAGACTTGTGAATTGTTGTTGCACTAGCACAAACTAATGGCAAATGGGACCTTTTCACATTTATTGTTTTATTGTTATTTAGTGGTATTGTTGATGATGGTCTACCGATTGGTACGGCAGTTCGACTTATATTATTTGCCGCAACATGTCCAGCAACTTTTTTTCGAATTTTTTGACCAGTTTTTGGTGAATCTGAAAACTCAAGCCATACAAAGTTAACTTGGCCTGAATCATCTCGTTCGATATGAACTAATTTTCCAACGGCACCATTCGCCAAACCATCGGAGACGTCAATATTGGTTGTTATCATATAATATATATCTTTTACAAAAACTGTTTCATATGGTAAACCTCCTGTATCAATTATCGACATTTTGTGTAATTTTTGGCGTACAAACGCTTGTTGTTCTGTTGATGTGCATCCAATGTAAACATCTGTAGCTGTAGAGTTATATTTTTCTATAGCTCCATCCAAAATTTTCTTATTATAAACATTGACAGCGTGATTTGTATTAAATAACCGTATTGCATGCGGACAGTGAGTATCTGCTTCATGAACAGTACATAATCGTGATTCTATTAGTTCTATTTCCTGGCTTGCTAATTGGTCACCATTACCAATTTTTGTCAGAATCGAAGAAAATACTCGATTGGATTGCCTCATAACTTCTTCTAACTCGTAGAATTTTAGATTTCTCCATAGAAGTGGACTTAATATTTTTGTTTTTGTTGCTTATATATCGGTGTCGCCCTTACTGGTGGTAACTGACGCAAATCACCAATTAAAATCATATCCAAACCTCCAAAATTAGTATTATAGTTTCCAGTGATTTGTTTTAATCGTGAATCAATGTGCCCAAGTAATTCAGCACTAATCATGCTAACTTCGTCGATGATTATAACTTTTATAAATTTGAAAAGTGCTCGATATTGATGAGCTACTTCAATACTTAAAGGAAGCAACCTTGAAAGTGTGATCTTGAATGCTGTATGTACAGTGGTACCATCAATTGCCACAGCGGCTTTACCAGTTGAAGCACATGCTATGTATGCATTGCAAAAACCATCGGTATTGGAAAAACGATTATAAATTTCCATGATAAGCTTAATGACAAATGTTTTGCCACAACCAGCTGGACCAGTCAAGAAAATTTGTAGTGGATTTCCATTTGAATATAGTAGATGCGATAATACATGATGTAAAAGCTCGCTCTGCTTATTATTCGACATCCTCATTACATTACAAAACTCGGCATTTTCCATTAAATTTTCTTTTTTTTTTTGCTATCGATCCAAGCTTGTTTAACACAGCTGCACGAATATCAGCATTATTAATTTCAGGATTCGCGTTTTGAAATAATTTTGATATGGATCCGGCTCAGGGTATCTGTTTGCTGCTTCTTGGTCATTTTCATTAGCGAGAATATCATCATCACGACATAAGCAACGACAAATTTCAATAGTCTTACGAATGTCTAGATTTGATTCAAAATCTTTTCGACGACTTAAAATCAAATTTTCATTCTCATCATATATCTGAATGAATTTTAGCTCAGACAGTATTTCTGCGTCTTCGTTACGGAACGGAAAATGTAAAGATACCATCTCTCTTTTATATTCATTTAGATCTTGCGCCATATCAAATTTACGATAACGTATGATGCGTGGTTTCTTTCTGAGTGAATAACTTCCGTCGTTCTTTACTGTGTAATTTGCAACAAATTGAGCAAGTGTGACATCATTTAAATCTTGATGTCGCTTTTCATACTTGTCAAACCAATTATCACGCCAAATATTAGTTGAATCCTCTCCAATACCCATTTCGTCTAATGCCTTTTGAGTTTTTCGTATTCTTTGTCGATCAACAGGCCACATTGTGGGAATAGTAGTTACAACAGTCGAACATTTTGACATTGGCTCTCGTAGAAGGTACCAAGCAGCTTCCTGACTTGTAATTTCTACGTGATTTAACATATTCACTCCAATTTTTCTAGTAACCTCAACAATATCAAACTCAGGGTTTTCATTCATAATTTCGATAATTAAACGTTGAAGATGACTTACTCCTCTATTTGTTTTATTTACATACTCAGCAACGTAAGCAGCGCAAGAATACTCCTCCGTAATGAATTGAATATCCATGTTAGATTTAATTTTATTTAAAATGAATGGATTAAAGGAATTGTTCCATTTCTGACGTGGCTGGCGTTTAAAAATACTCTCGGTCTATTTATCCCAGCTCGTAGAATATTATGATAATGGTCATCTGAAAGTATGTTATTGTCTTTATAAAAATCATCCATGTCCAGATAATCTTTATTTTCTAGTTTCACCCTTATGCTTTTGTATTGATTGAAGTAATCGCGAAAACCAGGTTCCTCTTTTTGCATAGGTGATAATATTATTGTAGATCTAGACGGCATGAAAGGCGCCTCGAATCTACACTTCTGTGGTCCGTTTGCGCCTATTCTTTTGTAACACGTAAATGTGTGTTTGTGAGTTTGAAGTTTTATATTACCTGATGCTTCTTCAGATGAAACAGAAATTAAATTATCAATTAATGTTATCGCATCAATTTTATCGTTTCCCATGGCATCAATTGGAGCATTGTTTAACCACAATAAGATATGAGCGTGTGGACTTCCACGATGCTGAAATTCAATCCTCTTGAAGTACTCGACAACGTAATATTTTCCGAACGGACTTAATTTTTTCGACTGTAGGATAGACATTAAAACATTTACTAATTTATTGAAGTAAATCGCGCACGTTACTGCGTCTTCATTAATTAAAGTAGTTTTTTCAAGGTAATGCAAGTTTTCAGCAGCTTCCGTTGAAATTTCAACTCCACTATGTTTCAATGTATATAATATTTGTATTAGATCTGTCCAACCAATTTCATTTGCACTTAATGTTAAAAAAATTGTTGGTTTACCTAGTTGCCTTATCATAGCAAAAAAGATCTTTTTACGATTCGACCAATACCATGTTGAATTCGGAATTGATCGTAAAAAAGCAAGATTTGTTTCAATACAATTATTGATGTAATGTTCGTCTTCAATTTGTTGTCGAGTGACCGTTGTATTTTTACCAACATGTTTAAAAGCAATCGTCAGGGAATCCCGAACTCTCAATCTCATAATTTTCATTGCTACGTATAAAAGATGATGCGGTGTCACAGCTCGTCGATCAGATCTTCGTAATTCACTTGATGCCATCATGAATGGTGTTGCTTTAATTCCTTCTCTGAATCTCCGAAATTCACCCAAATAAATTGACGGAAATGAAAGCTCTTCTGCATGTTCATCGAACAGTAAGCTCCGTGGAACATTTTGTTCTCCAGGTGCAATACAAAGATATTGTTCCTCATCCCATGACAGTGTATGTTGTTGAGCAGTTAGACTTTCTTCAATAGGTATATGTTCACTAATATCTTCTAAAGGAATTTCCGTTGAAATTGAATTATTGTCAAAAAATGATTGATCCATTTTAATTCCATACATAGTATAAAGTGGTGTAGCTAATAAAAATTGTAGCCAGGTTTTTATTGTGCGTTTATTAATTATGCCCTGCAAATAGCTTGATTTATGAATTTGTTTTCGCTTGATATGTACATTAATACAATAATCATCATCTACGTTTCGTGGTAGACTTTTAATCATTGTATCAACATCAACAGGCACATTAATGATTTGCCCTAAAATTCCATATTGACCGTTGACATGTCTTAATCTTCTGATCTGCATGAAAGGTATACGAGGTGAAATTAATCTTTCAGATAAAATATCTAGTGGTGGTAAATGACTTGGAAACTGTGGATATTTGAACCCATTATATACAGCCATTATTGGAATGTTATTTTTGTTTAATGCGTTAAGACATGTGTTGCATAAAGCAATTTTGTCGTTTGATACATGAGGAAGAATTATATTTAATATCTCTTGGTGTTGAATAGATGCATATTTTAAATCTTCTTTAAACCACAATCTCTCACATACTGAGCAAACATGCCCAAACGAGTTATTGATAAATTTTTCCTTAAATTCCTTGTGAGCATTTTGATGCCTGTGAAAAGTAGGATAAGGTACTCGTAAATCATTATCTTGAATACGTCTCGTATTATTTGTAATATTGACATGATTCTCATCATCGATATTATTATTATTAATATTATTATTATTATTATTATTAATAATATTATTATCACCATTATTATTGTTATTATTATTATTAATATTATTATTATCACCATTATTATTATTATTATTATTATTATTATTATTGTTATTAGCATTAATAATATTTGATGATGTTGGAAAATCTTCAATGATGTTTTCTGAAAGGCTTGTCAATGATTTTTTTTTTCTTGCTCTAAACTCACGAACACGTTCTGTTGAAGTTTTTTTTTCTTTTAATTGGTAAAGTCGAAGTCGAAGGTTGAGAATTGTCTTGTTCTTGATGTACTTCAACTTCAACAGTGATTCGCGTCAAATCATTTGACTCTTGATTTTCTTCAGATTTTTGTCTTTTTCGAGCTCTGTAGTCACGACTACGCTCTGCTGGAGTTTTTGGTGTAGTTTCTGTAATGATGGACGATGAGATATTCAACTCTTGGCTAGCTGCATTTTTTAAAGCCTTTTTTCGCTCTCTAAATTCTCGTGAACGTTCTGTTGATGTTTTAGCTGGCCGTCTAATAGATATTTTATTTTTAAGTGTTTCACACTCTCGCACCACAATTTTTGGCATTGCAATCTGAAAATGAAAAGTTATTTGAAATCAATATTTAATAATAAAAATAATTAAAGAGAATTATTAAAATAAATTTATTTTATATTGTTTGAAAAATAATATAGTCAAATCTCAGATGTTGAATATTAAATTAAAATTTCTCGTGATTTTTTGTAAATATTAAAAATACCTAATCCAATTTAAATATATACAAAATTTTTGTAAATTAATGATAACTCTAGAAATTCCAATTTTTAAATTAAAATTTCGTCAAAAGAATTTATGAAATATTGTTATTAGTATTTTATGCACAATGATTTATTGAAATCTCAAATGACGAATTGTAAATAAAAATGCAACGTGTTTTTTGTCAATATTAGAAATTATTAATTAAGTTTTGTTTTTGAATTCAAAATTTAGAAAAGCGAATTTATGAAATATTTTTATTTTATGGTAAATGATTTATTAAATTATCAAATGACGAGTGGCAAGTTGAAATACCACATGTTATTTGTAAATATTAAAACTACCTAACCTTCAAACCAATTATCATAAAAAATTGTAAATAAACAAAAAGATAACAGATATATTACTTACTTCGAATAATTGCTTGATACAGGACAACTTACAAATTTATTCACAAAGTTTTTTCACAAAGTTTTTCACAAAGTTTTTATTTATAAAATTCACTTACTGTTTATTCACTGTAGAAGTGTCTAATAATATTGTAAATATTACGCTATGCGACAGAAATGCCATCTAAAGTTCTAATAATTAACTAGTAAACGAATACACAACCAATAGGGCGTGTATTCTTTCTCGATATCCCGTATTCTCTCTCTTGTTCAATCTTTCTCACCTCGCCCTGTCTTACTCTCTCTCAATCGGTCTCGATCACTCTCTCTCTCTTTTCCGACACTTCCGTTGCATACCGGCGTGACGTTTCATCTGTAAAAATTTTACCCTCATGCGCTTAAAGAAGTTTCACTTCAAAAAAAACCATTTTGTTTGTTTTGCTGTAATCACACTATGAGAGATTTTTTTTAATTACGTTTTCTTTTCAAATCTAAAATAATACTTTTGCAGAAGAAAAAAAATAAATCTTAGACCCAGAGAAAAATTCTAGGAAGATAAAAAAAATCCATAACTTTTATTATTATTGAAATTCTGTTTATTAGCTGTAGAAAGAAAAGGAAGACTTATTCACTTTTCACCTAAGAAGCAGATTTACGTCTGTCGTCATCGTTTTCATCGTCTGACCGTAGAATTTATTGGTATGATTAGTTCTGCCTTGAAGGATTATTTGGCTAAAGTTTCTTTTTCTGGGTATTCTGAAAGATATAAACATGATGAAATACGCGTTTTACACAATTCTTATTTTAGAACTAACATCCATATTTTCATATTGAATAAACTTTTAACCCGGCAGCGGGCGCACGTGGCTCAAAGCCAAAGGACAGCAAAACTACAATAAACTGAACAAAATATGACGGTTTTGCTTTCAAATATCATTCATGTTATGTTAGCAAAAAATGTCTGTGATTTGTGTCCATTTTTAAGGTTAAGTACTTTTGAAACAATTCAGTACAGTTTTAATGAATTTTTTCTCAAATTATCAGAGAAAACATGAAAAGTCCTTGAAAGTAGGTAAGTATATTTTCTCTTAGTTGAAGTTTTCACTGGAATTGTGATTCTTATCGTGTACAATAAAAATAATTGTAAAAAAAAAAAAAAAAAACATTGGTGTGACACTGGGTCACCGTGCGCAACTATTAACGTTAGTACCGAGAGTTCGCACCTGCTCTCCTGCGGTAAAACCTTTTGTAAATCTCGTTTTAAATATTAAAGCTAAATGTGATAAATATGATAGAAAGCAACATATAATAGACTCTTTTTCTAATGACATTAATACTTTTAGGAACGGATGATGGAGGAACTAAATTTTTAATTAAATATCATTTTGAAATCTCTTCCAATTGAAATTTTAGAGTAAAGAAAACTAATAATTATTCTATTACTTAAAAGTAATTTGCTTTAAAATAAATATTACTTAAAAGCAACAAATACAAAATTTAATACTCATCTTGTAAATTTCTACGGTTTATAATTGAGATCGTGCTGTAGTTGTAGCCCTCTCCAAAGAGCATTATTATTGTATATGGGGGCGTGATAAAAATTATGATTGAAAATTAGGTCGCCAACAGTGAAAGTTTGAGAAACACTTATCTACAGTGATCCTTTTTAATTGTTGTTTGATAATAAAATTGCTTTCTGTGCTGGAACATTGAATTATTCAAATGTTAGTTTCGGTTTACAGTCAAGTGAAAAGACAGAGGTAGTCGATTGTTGTCAGACTGATGAGAGAGTGTTAGAGTGTGCCATAATTGAAACTATCAGAGTTTCAGTAAGGGAACAACCCAAAAGGCGATCAGTGCTGTGGAGTTAACCGTCACAAATAAGTCATCAAACTAATTTTTATACATATTTAGGTTAGTAATTAAGTTGATCACTCCCTTCGCTTAAGATTAGTCTGTACACCCTATACCAAAATTGTTAAATTGAGCATTTTTATGTACCTTTTTCTTATTAACTATTGAATTTAAAGCATTCAAATTCTATCTGTATATCAATTAGACGTTTTTTATTCATACTGAAGTGAGTATTTTTAAATATATTGTTTAGGTTTTTCAAAAACATGCAGCGTAAAAATATCATAATTAATTTTATGATAATTGTCATTTTTTGTTACGATAACTGGTCTCAGGCAAAATATTTTAGAACTATAAGAAAAAAAATTGACTTCAGTATATATATATATATATATATATATGTATCAGTAATATTCAATTAAAATTACAAGTTCATTCAGACAGCAGATTCTGAAAAAAAGGTACACGCAGTTTTCAAATCATCATTTTGAGACAATTGCCTTTTTTAATGCAAATACTCATTTCATGACAAAAATAATGAATTACAGCCTGTACTTGTCTCATTTTTTTAAACATTAAGAATTTCTTAATTTATTTTGCATAAAATAGGAAAGGAAAAATCCTTAAATTCCCCTGAAATTGCACATGCAACATTTTTCAGTTTTTGTTTCACGAAATATTTTGTAGCATTTACATCAATTTTTTAAGATTCTGTATGAATATTTGAAGAATTTTTAGCTTTAATGCATGACAAATATTAAAGTTGACCATAAAATATCATAAATTTAATGTGAAATCGTATCAATAGGGTTTTGGTGTGCATTTTGGAATACATGATTAAACGATATTTTGAAAGTTTTTGTGAGGGGTTTTGTATATTTACATGTGCAAACAGTATTTCTAATAGTTTCAGGTTTCAAAAAGTTCTCTAAACCGGTTAAATGATTTCTAAAACAGCCAAAATAAAATTGTTTTTATGTTTTTAAACATGAAATTTATGTATTTTTATGTATGTAATAAGCTTCTTGTAATGACAAAAAATCATCTGGGTTACAATTAGGTATCTTTTATTAAAAAAAAAACTTTTGAATACTTAAGCTTGAAAACATGAATATTTAAGCAATAAAGAAACATTTATATTTATACTGAAGTGAGATTTTTCAAATTTACTTTGTTTTTTCAAAAACAAGCTTTTACTTATATACACTGAATTTATTCAAAGTTGTTAATTTTGTCACCACATGTGCTCTTTAGCTAAATGTTTTTGTAATATTTACAAAATATCACTTCAGTATGCACAAGTACATATAAGAAATATATAATGTAAACTTGCGGTGTATTCACATACATTAAATTTAGAGAAAAAAATCATTTTTTAAACACAATTTTCAAAATATAATCTTTAGGAAACAGTAATTTTTAATGCAATCTTACCTTATCTAACATCCTTTTTTTTGTATTGAGAAAAAAATGCACTTATTGTCTTCATTAGAATATCCAAATCAAAACATCTTATGCGTATTTATAGTTTATTCAATTGATAAACAACATTCAACTTGAAAATTTACTTTTTATTATTATTGTGTTGCAAATACTTTCATTAAACTTTACGAAAGTATTCAAACTTCCCTCCGAAAACAGATAAACAGTTTTACTTGCAGTTAGTCTACTGTTAATTGCGTATGAATAAATAAAACCCTTTAAGGTTTTGAAAGTGTATCTTTGATTTAAATGGACGGTGAGAGTGGTCTGCAGGCTGATTGTTTTTTAAAGGTTATTTTGACATACTTCTTATTCATAAAATATCAAATATTTTATATTACTGGAAAGGTCATAAATTGGAGATTTGAAAAATATCAAAATCTCAAAATGGATAATCTGAAAATATTTACCCTACTGACTCGTCTTAAGATAAAGTTTGATACATAAAATATAAGTGTTGATTTTATAAAAATATATTTTCATTTTGTGCCTCCAGTTTCACCAGTGCGACCAGAGTCATGAAAAAATAATTAAACCATTCTTTTTCGTTTCTTACTTTAACAACAGAGATGTTCATTACAACTTTCTAAAAATACAAATATCAATTTTTCTTTTAAGTTCCTGTAATATAACGTAAAAAAATAAAATGTTCCTCCTTTCTTGATCACGCTTTAACGAGGTTATTTTGTAAATGTGGAAACAATGTGTACATATATTTGATTTTTCGCAACAATGGATAAAAAACGAAAATAGAAAAAAACAAAGGCTAGCTCATTTTTTCCTTTAAAATAATCTAGCTCGGAGTTTTATTTTTTTTTTCAGAAACTAATCATTTCTTTTCTTCCTCCGTTTATCAGCTCATTATTCTGTAAAATAGTTTGAATAATTCATTAAAGTGACAGATTAGATTAGTTTAAGACTGTATGGTAAAAAAATCTAATATTTGAATCAGTGTATGAAAATAATAAATCATTTATTACAAAATATTTACTAAAATGAGAAAGATTGCAAAAGTAATGGAGGCACAATTGATTAATTTTTAATCGATTTCTTTTACCAAAAATAGCTTCGTAAAGACAATTTTCTCTTTTCGAAAATGTACTTAAATAAGAAATAATTTTTTAAAAAACTGGAAATTCATCATGCATTAAATAATTACAATGTGAATAGCTGATCAAAATTAGTAAAAATAAGACATTAATGTTTTCCTCTTAATTTTTTCAATCTTATTTTCTCCCTTTCTTAATAAAGAATTTAGTTAAAATACGCTTTTACTTATTGATTTTCTTATTTTTGCAGAGTATTTCTTCCATTTATCTTAATTTAAAAATAAAGCATTATGTTTACTTTAAGATTATTTTTAGCTATTTGTCTTATTTTAAAATTTGTATTTAATCACTTAATGATCGTAGTTATACTTGCAAATAGTTTTCTGAATAATTTTATGAAATGAAAATTATTAATTCATGAAAGAGGAATGTTAAATCATTGCGCCTTTTTACGAACTAAGAAGAGTTTTATTTTATGCACTAGTATATATTTATTTTTTTCCTTTTGATTCGCTTTAGTGAAATGCAATGAATTTGTTTAATTTTTATTTTTCAACAAAAATAAACTTTTAGAGTAATTGATCTTAGTTTTTTATGAAATTTAACAAACTTGTATAACAAAAAATAAGATAAAAGTATTGTAAACACACAAAAGTATGACTCTTTTGTCGTGAAGGCATAGACAAAACAAATAAACCTTCCACCCATGAATTCTGACTTTTTTTTCTTCTTTTGAATCTTCTTCACACCCTGCATTTAAGTGACAAATGCAATGTTCACTTGACATTTAACTAGTGTTAGTTCACCATTTGCTTGTGCTAAATTTCTGAAACTTTACTTAATAGATTTATAGTAATAAGATTTTTCATGAATGTACACTTTCAACACATAATCAAGTAAGATATTCAAAAGTAAATTTATGTGTGTGGGATCATCAGTAAAGCCCCTAATCCCGAAACATCAATATGATATTGAAATAAAAATTGGCTTAATTATGGTTTCCATTCACAGCTAGACCAGAATTGGTCTTGAAGGGATGGTGAGCTGTAATTGCTCTTATACTCTATAGCGGCGGTGTCAAACTCGCGGCCCACAACGGACATTTCTGAGTCTTGGTCAGTATATCGGCACACAATAAGTTTTAATAAAATATCAAAATTTCTCCCCAAATAGGAAATATAGTAGCAGAGAAGAGATGCCACGTGCCAGGAGGTAAACATTAGTATAGCATAGTCACAACATCGTTGCTACAACTGTATCTTAAAATTTATTTGTGTTTATTACGATTTTATGTGTTATGTTTCCGTAATGAATTCTTCAATCAAGGAATTTTCAGCAAGAATTTCTCAGTTTCATGAATTATGGGAAACATTCAAGTTAATTTTGTACCTTGATGTGACTTCATTTGATAAACTGAACTTGTCCTCCCATTCAAATGGATAGAAATTGAAGAATCTAAATTGAAACTGTGATTGATTTTCAGTCTAGATCAATATTAATTCAGAAATTTATTCCAACACGAATATAAAATATTTTTTTAACTATTTAACACAGACTAGACACGGCCTAAATATATTTAAAAAAATACAAAGCTGATTTTTTTCTTGGGTTCAACTCAAGTTATTTATTATTTATTTTTTTGTATTTACTCAACCACTTTTACATCCTGACACATACTGGTAATTTCTCCTTTTATTTTAAACTATTCACAAGGATCACATTTTAAGTTATATTACACTCATGTCCAAAAATTAAGGATAATGAAGCTCAAGAAAAGACAGAGACAGAAGCAAAACAAATTTGACTTATTTGTTAAGTCTATTTATTAAACAAAAGGTAAAAAGCAAAAAAGATGCTATATGTTTGACATAATTAATAAAAATTGCGATTTTTTCTCCCTGGAGCAAATTTCAGAAAATAACCTATTTACAAAAACCAGTATAACATGGTTAGTATAATGGTTAATACGGAGTATGTCTCCCGGACGATGCAACACATGCCTTACAACACCTAGGCATGCTGAGTATCAAATTATCAATCTGATCTAGGGGAATATTACACCACTCATCAAGCAATGTCGTCCGAAGTTCCGGAAGACTGGTGGGAGGGGGTTGCAATTCGTCGGCCAAGCATATCCCACACATGCTCTATTGGATTCAAGTCCAGCCAGTATGCTGTCCAATCCATATGGGTGATATACTCCGATTGAAGGCATTCGTCTACAATGTTTGCACGGTGAGGACGGGCGTTGCCATACATAAACAGAAATTCAGCACCCATGGCACCCCGAAACAAATGTAAATGTTGTTCCAAAATGACATCTTGATTGATGTGACCTGTTATCGTTACACTCTGAAAATGCAGGTCAGTTCTGGAGCCAAGAATAATTCCTCCCCAAACGCGCCATCCTGCACCACTGTAACGGTGTCATTCAATGGTGTTCTGTTCGTCGTAACGGGTACCTGGCGCTCTTCATATTAAAGTCCGGCAAGAATTTGACTGCAAACTAAACCTGGACTCGTCAGAAAACAACACACAAGACCACTGTTGTGGTGTCCACAATGCATGCTCTCTACTCCAGGTTAATCACAGGCGACAGTGAGTTGCGGTAAGTGGAACACATCTGACAGGCCTACGAGCATATAGACCAATGTGCCCTAAGCGTCTGTACACGGTCTGCCTTGAAACTGTCATACTGGTAGCTGAAAAGAGCTGACGAGTCAGGTCTAATGCTGTGTTCCATCTGTTTCTTTTGGCAATAACTGCCAAATACCGGTCCTCATTCGGCGTTGTAACTCGGGGGTGACCTGTGCTGTAACATCTACTTACATTGCCATCATCTTGGAATTGTTGCCAATGCCTGGGAATGACACTCTGTGGGATTCCACGTTCCTAGGATACTTCCAGTTGGGTACGTCCACATTCCAGTCCTCCAATAATTATACCACGTAAAAAATCATCCAAATGCTTCCTTTCTGCCATAACTATGGGGTTATTTCACTGAAAGGCTTTTAAACCGCTTGTGAACAATTTTACTTCTTTGCCACCATTCCTTATATACCCCTCTCTTACACTCTCGTCATTGTGACGTACTATCCGCGCCATCTGGTGGTTTTCTGTAATTTGTATATTCTTCTTCAAGATGTGTACGAAAATTCTACAGGTGAAATTTTTATTTTAGAGTTCAACTTCTGTGTAATTCTGAATTATCCTTAATTTATGTACATGAGTGTAAATTAAAATGAGATACATATTACCGATGATTCATATGCCACAGAAACGATAAGGCGCAGTGGGAATGTGTTTTTTTGTGATTCAAACAGCAACATTTAACACCCATTGAGTAAAGTGCTGTTTTCTCAATAAAACTTCTGTAAAGAAAATAATGGAATCAAGGGATTGCTGATTAAACGGAAGTTGACAACACAAATTAAATTCACCTTAGAATGTTGCATCTGTACACCTGAGTACAGTATTGTTGCTATCTTAAAAGATTAAAACGAAAAGAAGCTCTGAATTTTAAGGCTTTTGCGTACAGCTATTTCTTTTTGTATATAATTAAGTACAAATAATTTTTCGGGGAAATATATGCTGCGAATGAAGAACGTGAATTCACATGGGAGAAATTTTAAAAATATTTAGTTTCTAAAAATCAAAAATATATTTAACATTTAATTGTTGATGTTGATAAAAATGTGATTAATAAAAATATTACTTGAAGGGTTCTCTTTGAGAGAGAACGAGATATAATAAAGATGCATTAAATTTAGATTAAATTTTTAAACTCTTAAATTATTTTTTTAAAAAGTATTTATATTTCCTGTGTTTAATTTCTTTGAAATTTTACTGAAAGTTAGGAATATTTTACTAATACAGCAACAACTTTTAACATGTTAATAATCTAAATTATACAAAATCTCATCTGGAAAACAAGCACTGTGTTTATTTTTCTCATAGTGTGCTTAAATTTACGCAAGAAACCATATTCAACAAAATAATATAAAGTTTATTTAAACTTGATGAACATTTTTTTTTAATTTTGTGACATCTTAGGAATTTAAGAATAATAAATTATTCATTCTGAGATGTTATTATTTTCTTTAAAATTATTCCATAGCCATACGTCTAGGCTACGCTAAAGCTGTACAATTGTATAGTTTTTTTATCAAAAATATCTTCAAAAATATTCATTAAAATTTCTTCAACTGGAAAATAATTAAACAATAATAATCACAATTAAATGATATAACTCACATATGTTTCCAAAAAGCCTGTACTGTTAAAATGTTATTTATTATTTTAAAACTTAAGATGTACCACGACACTAAAAGCTCATGAAAAATATGTTATGAATGTTTGTTATAATAGTCTCGTGTCATTTACTGTAAAAGAGGTTTTGAATAATCATTTGAAGAAGTATATACAGATAAAAATTAAATTAATTATCGTAAAAAGAAGACTTATTAGCAGAACGAATTCCAAAATGAAATTCTTTTTTTTTATATATTCAAGACTCTAATTAGAAATGAACATATTTAAAAAGACGATTACTGTTCTATTTTTAGATATTTTTCATAAAAAGGAAAATGAATTTCATGACATTCACGGATGATAGATATTTTAAGAATTGATTTTAATTTTAAAATATGCTAATTAAATACTTCTATTATGCAACTACTTTGAAAGTTATTAAAACATTCCTATGAATAGAAGCATACAATAAAAAAGAGTAAAACAGAAAAATATTCTGTATGAAAAAATAGTAGCAAAATTCATTCTTAAGTACTTCCAAATGAATATAAGTAAAGCATCAAGTAGAATTTAAAAAACAGGAGATTTCAAAATATATATTTTTTTTTCATACAACTATTGAATGTGAAAAAAGTAGGAACCTTAAAATAATCATAGAAACAAATTTCTTTCATAACTAATGAGAAGTCACATTTAAATTTGAACTTAAATATTTTTAATAGTAAGGAAAGTAGAGTGTATTTTATTAAAGTTTATTATTATATTAGTTACGACATAAGAGGAGAATGGATTTCGGTTTTACAGCTTTTTTAGCGGAAAAATTTGTTTCCCTTTATTTTTACAGTTCACTTGGTAAAGGTAGGAACTGTAAGATATAAATAAATTCTAGAAACAGCGAGTTTCTCATTTTATAAATATTAATAACATTTTATTTGTGCAAAATGCCAGTTTTATTTCAGTGCATTATTTTGCACAAGAATTTCCAAATAACTATTTTATTGGAGGGTCTTTGAAGCCATACAGTTTGAAAACGGTATGCAAGGAAATGCATGGTATGCAAATTCTTGCATGTACTTTGTAAAATAAAATTTATAAATGTAAAAAAAAATTATAACAATAAATGATTTAATAATTAAAATAATAAATTAATAAATGATTTGATTTTTTAAAATAACATAATAATAAAATATAAAACAAAAATAAAGTTTTAAAGTTAAAGCCGGTAATTGCAAATGCAATTTAAAATATTGCTTTTTTATGAATGATATTTTTTTACGTTTACGGTATAACTTTGTGTATATTCGCTTCATATTGTATATTTTGATGGGATGTGAATGTATCATTATTATGCTATATATATTGATATCAAAATATTTTTGTAATAAATATGTATAAGTGTACTTTAAGAGTTAGAAATTTATAAGATACAAATTGGGGTATCTAATGCAAAATCTTCTTTAATTTTTAGGAAAAAAATTGAACTTTAAAAGCTTGAAAAGCACAGCAGTAAGGCTTCCTACAGGTGAAAAAATAACTGTACACTGTGCTAAAATGTTCAAATAAATTCAAAAAAAATTTATTTTGAGAAATATTTTTAACACATAATAGGAGAAAAATAATTAATATTTATTAACTATACAAATTTTTTTGTAATTGGTTTCTGACTTCAGTTTCCATCATCCTTCCTTTTACATTTGCAAAATCTAATCTTTTCGTTGGATATTACGTTTCACAGGGGGAAAAGATTTTTTCCCCGCTTTTATACATTTTTCTTCGAAACGTAACCTTACCTTAATAGTCTTTGGAAGAATTCCATAATCTGGAATTATGTTACAGTAACTTTTCGCTCAGTGATTAAGGTGGCTTTGGAGTAGAAATGGAGTTTTATCTTTGGAAACGAAGGAGATTCATAAATATCGGCCTAATTTAATGCCTTTCCTTTAACGGGGACATCTTCAGAGCTGGAATTAATTACCTTGATTACCACCTTCGCATTAAGGGAATTAGATTTCTTTCCATTTAGAAGACGCGGGAAAGAGGATACTTCGTATTCCTCTTTCGTGATAGTAGGGAACCTCAAAACTGTTTGTCTGGCATTCCTTGGATTCTTAATAGCAAGGTCTTTTGACCACTTCGTCCATTTCTCATAAATCCCGATGATTGCCACCACCAGTTTGCATATACAGCATCATTTTTTTTCATTCATTTTTAAATAAAATTTTAAAAAAATTAGAGCCCAAATTTATGTTAAAAATGACCACAAAGGCTTTTGTTGGATGTTTTATGACTTCGAAACAAGAGTATTATTTGGGAATTTTCTTCTCTCTCTTCTTTTCTGCTTTTTGTTCCTGTTAAGCTATGTGAAAGAAACTGTTTTCTCTAATTTATGATATTGTCAAGAGGCTTTTAGCAGATTTTACGCATTTGTTGATTCACGTGCTCCGTTGATAATGGAAGAACTGTACATCATAAGTTTTCAAATTTCTGCTTATTCTTTATTCAGAGTATAAATTTTTTTTAAAAAAAAAATGTAGCAAAAAAGGTAAGAGAAATGAATTGCGAGTGCTTTCTTAGGTTTAAAACAGCCTAATAAATTTTGGAACATCATTGTTATTGAGAAACATAGTAAAGAATACAACGAATTTCTAGCAAACTATTATTGTCTGTTATGCTTACAAAATGTGTTCAGATGTTTTGTCAAAACTCAGTTTTTAATAAAAGTAATTTTTATTTTTTTAAGAAGTTAAGTGCTTAAGACTTAAATTAGGAATAAAGAAATGAGTTAGGAATATTATTTTAATTTAACACAAATTTTTAATATATTTTATGTATTTTGCAAATTTATACTTTTTAGTTTCTCTATCATTTATTTTGTTTTGTCACCCTATTGTCAATGCTTGGCACATTGCCTCATTTTTTGAGTAAATTTTATCTCTATTTCTTATGACAGGAAAATGCTTTTAAATGAAACATTTCCCTGAAAAAGTATTTTAACTATAATTCTCGCAATATTTGGCTTAATTACCTATTACTTTTCAATATGTCATTTCTTGAGTTTCTAATATCCCAAAAAGTAACATTAAAAATCAAAGTTACATATTCGTATTAGATTGAGAATTTCTTTTACACCATATGAATGGAGCTTAACGTTTATTGGTATATAAAGAAAAAAAGAACATATATATTATTTAAATTTAAAAATCTGATATATATATATATATATATTATATATAAGAAAGGGAAAAATGTGTCTTAACTATTGTTCATGTCAACGAAACGCATAAATGATTAACTGTATAAACTTGTTATACAATGCACTATGAATTGAGACATATTTTTTTTTAAAAATGCGTTAAAATTTAATAGATTTACATTAGTAATTTAATAAATAAACAATTATATAATAAAACTGTTAATGTGAATCGTAATTTGCAGAAAGTTTTAAGTATTTAATATTGAGTGAAATGCTCATCAGCTACAATTTTTAGAACTAGAATGCTTAGTACATTTAATAAAAGCACCGAAAGATAAATTTATTATTACTCTAACAAAGTCCATCTCAGTTTAATAAAATGCTTTTACGTTAAATATTATTTGGATAATTACAAATATTTTTTTTCGAGTACATACTATGAAAACCTTTTGCTTGAAATGTATAGTGAATCGATTGTTTTAAATTCGCAGTTCATATCAACACGAGGGCAACTACTGACAATCCTCGAAGTATTGAAAGCAAGTCAAGTGACGATAATAACACCAGTGCGAGCTGGCTTTACACGCTTTAAACTTCTATACCAATATAACGTCAGAACTTTGAATCCCAAAAGATTTAACTTTCTTGCAAGGTAGGTATTTAAACCTTTATCTACCGACAATACTTATAAGTACCACTCTAAAGTTACATAGAATAACATTTTTACGAATATTCTGACAATACCTAGAAATATTCTTTTAAATCCACTTTCCCAAGAAACATGGCAGCAGTGGTTCTATGACGAGTATTTTAGCGGGAAAGGCGTATAGTTTTTTTTATCAGATATGACGTTTTCAGCGAATTTCGAATATTGTCATTTTTGTTCTGGGGGAGAGAGTGTGTGAATATTAGCGTCGCGATGTTCAGCTACACTAGGGCTTTTGGCGACGAACCACGTAATTTTGAACTATGGTCAAGTGACGTGGACGACACCTGAGCTGGCGCTCTCTCTTCTAATGACCACACCAAACCAATGGGAGGACGTTTGAGCTCTCGACAGATTCAACGTGTATCGCTGCCCTACACGGAGTGTGGTACTAGGTTCAAACCCGCGACAAGGCCAGCCTCGATTTGATACCTTGACCACTCGGCTACCACGGCCATCATTTTTGCCATATAAAGTCAAAAGGTGTCTTATTTATTTTTTATGTATATGAAGACCTTAGAAAATGATTTGACTACTTATTTTTAGTGAACAATGTATATAATTAATTTTACATCTTTATATAGTTAATTAGCTCTAACAGGTTAAATTTCCCAAAGTTGAGTATTTTTTTTAAGGTTTATCCCTTAATTTTCGATGTAGTGATTCAAAAAAATATTGCATGAAAAAACTGCAATGAATCATTATGTGGTAGATAAAGGGTTAATTTTACCATTCGAACCCATGATCCAGGATCACTGTGATCAAAACCTCTAAAATAAGACCCCTCGAAGTATGAGAATCATGAAAAATAATTTGTATGATTCATTCTTATATAAATTAAAACGAAGGAAAATATGAAAGGACTTTTGCAATTTCTTTTTCCAAGGTTTGGCATCAGTGCTCTCATCCAGCGCTGAATAAAGAGGGGTCGGAAATAATTCTACACAACGTGTCACTTGCCTTCTCTCGTAGTCGTTGAAGAGTAATAGACCATAGGATAGTTTCGTTCTCGATGTCCACCAAGAAAAGGGTAGTGCTTTGTTTGTGGAAGGTGGGAAACCTGTGAAAATTGTTCGTCTCATGCAAGCGTAGTATGTAAGAGCTGTTTATCACAAAGCAAGATCTATGAACATATTAAGAGCTTTGAACTGAGAACTTCTTTATGTGTTTACGAAAGATCGGGTAGTTCATCGGCGTCAACCACTGTGGACATTGTGCAATTTGCTGATGGTATAGTGATGGAAAGGATGAGTAATGCCCAGAGCATAGGTTTCACACCTTCCGCAAATAAAACGCGTATTACTGTCCCCCTTTTCACGTTGGTGCAGATCTACAATGGAACTGCTATGGTGTACGGCCTGCTACACTCCAACGACTTCGATGGAAGACAAGTGGCACGTTACATAGAAGTGTTCCTGACTATTCCTTATTTAGCGCTGTGTACTTGCTGTGTTACTAAGGCTTGGAAAAGAAATTGCAAAAGTCTATTTGCTTTCTGCCTTTCTCTCGTACTATACATATATTTGCTTGAAACATATATTTAAATTTAGAGTATAAGATACATTTATTTTTTAATGTGGCACGAAGATCATATGATACGATGATCAGTTCGTATGCTCTAACATGCTGAAAATTTGCTATATAGATAAAATCTTAAAAGCTACAGTAAAAATTGTTGACAAAATTCGACTCCTTAAGAAAACAAAGTAAAATATTTCAATCTTGACATTCTGAAAAAAGAGAGCCCTCTTTATTTTTTCTAAAGTAAATTTGTCAACAATATAGGCCAGAAATATTTTCATTATTTTTAACTCCATACAACACTACGAAATATTCAATGATATACAACTGTCAAAAAATTCCCCAGCAATATCGATCTGAAGTAAAATCAATCAGAGAAAGGAACTTTTTTATTAAAAAAATTATCCCCTCAAAAATGATTGCATTTATGTAATAGAATTATTTAGGCTCTTAAATCAGGAAAAAAAGTAAACATTACATGAAATTTTAGGGTGAATATATAGAGTAAATTATTTATCTAATAGTTTATTAAATGTAAATATTGTTTCATTATATATATATATATATATATATATATATATATATATATATAAAACAGGAAAATTATCACTGAATATATTCATAATACCGAAACATTCGAAGCAAATTACACAAAATATTTACACTTATCTCTAAATTAAATATTTTGATAGCATAGAACTGATTTTAACAATTTGTGTATAGTCAATTTAAGTGACTAATTGGCAAAAATGTGTGTGTTTGTTTAATAACTAACTGTTCTTCACATTTACCAAAAATATAATAAAAGTTAATTTAAAGGTATAAGTAAATATAATATTAAAAATATAACTATATAATTATATATATATATATATATATGTATTATTAAAGTTATATATTTTTTCTTATAAAATTAGTTCTAACAAAATTAATGAATTTTATGCAACGTGTAAAATTACTGAGAATTTGCACTATGCGTTTACAATTTTTTTATATGCATTATACTTAATATCGTATAAAAATAGCATTTATAGTATTTTTTCCATGGACTTTGCAAACACTGCAAGTCAACAAGTGTGAGATTTAAATTCTGATAGCACCATCTGTAGTGGCGGCCTCGTTATGATATTTAAAGTCTTAAATTACTTTTTTTAAAAATTCAATCTTTCGTTATATGCTAAATATTGCCCTGATTTAATTTTACGGAGAGTACTAGAGCCAAATTGATACTCAAGGGATATTTTATATACCACATAATCATTTGTTTTTTTAACTAATGGGCTGCAAATTATCAACTATGCCTTTGCAAACATAGCAAGTCCCATAATCTGAGAGCCATTTCAATGCTGACACGGTCTAGTGGTGGCTCTCGGTACTATATTTTGACTTTTAAAATAATTTTATTTTAATATCTCGTCGGATGCTATATGATTACGTGATTTAATTTGATGTTGGGATCCAGATCCAAATTAATACTCAAGGTATCATTTACATGACAAATAGTCATATGGCATGCATGCCTACGACTTTCTCCTCGAGAAAATCTATCGACTCCAGCCTGGCTCGAATCCGCAAACATAGGCTTACGCAGTGGAAACGCTACATCTAAGCCACCGGAGCCGATATTTGCCGTATTAATATTTATTTATCAAGCAAAGATAACAATTTGAAAAATACTTTTCTTTTTATGACTCAAATCAGGAAAAGGTTTCGATAGCTTATTCAAAATTTATCAATATGCAAAAATAGTAATAATCATTCATGAAATTATAATTTTTATCAAAACCCTCTAAACATTCAACAAGCAAATAGTATAAAATAAGCTGTTAACTATTAAAATGCAATACCAAGAAGGATTTATTTGATGAACGTCAAAATCCCATGAAAAATAGATGAGGTCAGGATATGACTCATTTTGACGACGCAGAAGGGAGAAAAGACATTTCAAGCACTACATAAGTGAAAAGTCGTGTAGTGGATTTCTCATTCGGAAAGGGCTTTGTAAGGTTCGGAGTTTTCTTAAAATAGCATGTTATGCCTCGAATAAGTGTTTACCAGCAAGTGTCCAAATTTTACAGAAGCTGGTTCTTTGCCTATAAGCAGGAAGGGAAATCGCCCCATGGTATCGCTCCAGGTCATATTCAAGTCACAATGGTTGAAATACATCCATTGTCACTTGAATATGGAATAAATGGGTTGCTGAGGGTCATAGTAAACGGCACGTACGATCTGTAATCCCTCCCATGATTAATGCTCGAGAGGACAAACATATCATGAGGTCATACCTGTAAAACACACCAACACTTCTCGGATCATTAATCACAAAATAAGCATGTTGGCAATACGCCCAGTATCAACTCGTGCGGTGCAATGGCATTTGAGCAGTGGGGACTGTCTGCACGAAGGCTGTTACTTCTGTTTCCCTTGCCAATGTAGCATAGACAAAAATGGGGAATCTGAGGCTTCAAACAACACAAATGCATACAGGAGAGGTAACATTTCTTCATTTAAGACATACCTCGTTTTTACGTGCAGTATTCGGAAGGCCATATATCTGCCATGCGGCTCCGAGAAGACCGCTCGTCACACGTATACATTCGATATTGGAGTACGGACCTTGCATCCAGTGTGATGGTTTGTACAGCCATTGGATACCCGACACGCACATCCGTTGTTGAGTTCAACGGCAATTTTAACACATATTGATACATTGCTTATACATTATGTCCAGTGGTAGTGTTCTGTCTTCGAGCCCTGACAAACACCATCGAGATAATATAAGGCCACATCTTGCACGCCATTTATACCTTACTCGATACAAAGGGTGTTTTGTTGTTGCCTTTGTGTGTGTGTGTGTGTGATTACATTGTTTCCAGATATGTCATCCATTGAAAGCAACTGATCACGGGTTGCTGATAGACTAGCTCGGAAACATCCTCCAGCTACTATGGTTGATTATGTATGGCATCGACTTGAAGCAGAAATGAAATGAGTTGTCCGTTTCTGTCATTCAAACCCAGTTCGACTCCATATTGAACATGGTAAGCGTAGTTTTAGCTGCCCGAAGTGTCATATGTTTCTATTCACTTCGTATCCCTGTGAACCCTCAAGATGCTTTCAAATTCAATCATTTTGTCTAGATATTATACTTTTTACGTAAAATAAATATATAACGTTTTTTGTTTGCTTTCATGCATAGTGTTGTTTTAATGGGCATTAGTATATACTTTTTTATATTAGTATTTGCAATAAAAATGCAAAAAAAGTATTTTATAAAATTCATCAAAAAAAGAAGGGGAAATGTTAATCTTAAAAATTAAATTTTAAAATGTTTAAAAGATAAAATAAAAGTAAAATTTTTTAAAGAAATATAAGATATTTGACTAAATAAATATTTCATGTGTTCCATATAGATTTTTTTTCTATAAAAGACAGCGTTTAAAGCACACCATCCTAACGACTGATCGTTCATTTTACTATCTAATGTATTATTCTGCATAGGTGATGCCGAGAGAATGACTAGGATTAACTTTAAATTCCTTAATTTAAAGTTAAATATGTATGAATTTGATTTAAAATTGATTAACATATAGATTTGGATGTAATGGTTAAATGACGAGACTTTCGAACTATTTCAATTAAAATGTCTAAACAAACTTTAGCTTTGCCTTCGCAGATGACACATGTGTGTGTCAGAATAGAGATTAAATGAATGCATAGATTAAGTTATGGGGGAGAAAATTCTCTCAGAAGCGCCCTGTTAAATCCTCGGACAACCATAAATAATATTTCTGATGTTTCTAATTTTAATGTTTAAATTTTTTTAATGTTTCTAATAAGAAATAATAATTATGTTTGTAACAAAAGCATTTTAGAATAAAAATTTAAAAATCATTGCGATCTGGAAATCCGAAATTTCACTGAAGTAATAGCATGGAGGAGAAGAAAAGCCACGCAGAAATATGTAAGAAAAATACAAATGTTGTTTTTCAAAATGATAAAATAGTTAAAAAGATATTCAAACATCGAGTAATCTGATTTTGACGAATCAGTAGATATATTAATGCAGCGCTTCTCAGACTTTTAATGTTTGAGACCCAATTTTCAACTATAGTTTTCATCGCAACCCTCCCTCCCCATTCAATAACAATGTATTGAACTCAATAATAATGTATATTACTTTGACGCCAGAGCTATAATATGACCTTAGTTATTAACCGTACCAATTACCAAGATAAGTTTTTACTTTTGCATAAAATTTTGTTTAATATAAAAACCAATGGAAAATCAATATTAATTATTAAACTTGTAAAGGGTGTTTTTTTAGAGGTATAGAACTTTAAATTGCAATAAAACAACGATGTATTATTCGATTTACATGAATTTTTTTTATTCGAAAGATAATCTTGTGGCATTACATTTTAAATATGATTTCTGGCATAGGACTGCCATGGCTGGCTCGGATATAGTCCAATCTGGACGTCCAATTTTCGATGACTTTTTCCAACATTTGTGGCCGTATATCGGCAATAACACGGCGAATGTTGTCTTCCATATGGTCAAGCGTTTGTGGCTTATCCGCATAGACCACCGACTTTACATAGCCCCACAGAAAATAGTCTAGCGGTGTTAAATCACAAGATATTGGAGGCCAATTCACAGGTCCAAAATGTGAAATTAGGCGGTCACCAAACGTGTCTTTCAATAAATCGATTGTGGCACGAGCTGTGTGACATGTTGCGCCGTCTTGTTGGAACCCCAGCTCCTGGACATCATGATTGTTCAATTCAGGAATGAAAAAGTTAGTAATCATGGCTCTATACCGATCACCATTGACTGTAACGTTGTGGCCTTCATCGTTTTTGAAGAAGTACGGACCAATGATTCCACCAGCCCATAAAGCGCACCAAACAGTCAGATTTTCTGGATGTAACGGTGTTTCGACATACACTTGTGGATTAGCTTCACTCCAAATGCGGCAGTTTTGTTTGTTGACGTAGCCATTCAACCAGAAGTGCACTTCATCGCTAAACAAAATTCGCTTATGAAAATCGGGAACAACGGCAATCTCGTTTTGGGCCCATTCGACGAATCTACGCCTGGCTTGATGATCGTTTTGATGAATTGCCAAACCAAACTGAGAATAAATCACTTGACAGCTGTTAAATCGGTCGTCATCTTGGAAAGTAATGCCAACTTAAACTTCTATACCTGGAAAAAAAAACACTCTTTACTTAACTTAGTACCGTTAAATTAATTGTCAAGTACATTGTGCAGTACTGATGCATTCATTAAGTACAAAATATCAGTTTAATGTGTATTTTACTTTTTTATTATGCCAGAATATTTTTTGTTTCTTTTCCTTTCAGTATAAATTGAATTTTTTTTAAAAAAATAATCTTATACTTTCGAATTTTAGGTGTACTCTCCCCCTTCCCGTGTTACGGTTTTTACGTCCCTATAAGAGGGCACAACCCTCAGTTTGAGAATCTATGTGTTACGCAATTGTTTAATTTTGAACTGTATTTGTTTATCTTTGAAACTTATTTGTTCCTATGGTTTCATTTGTTTCCTAATTTTAATTTTGTTACTAATTTTTGTTGTCTTATTTGTTTGTTTTCCTTACTTCTGTAAGTCATGTGTGGTACTTGTGGCGCACGCGTGAATTATTTTATCTGATTACAATAAAGATATAGGAATAGTTATCAAAGTTAACTGTATCAATTAAATAAAACTCCATTGTAAGTAAGTTGGATTAGTGGCTTAGATGTAGCGTACCCATTTCGAAAGTCCAAGTTTGCGTGTTCGACACCTGCTAGTGTCTATAGGTTTTCTGGATACTTAAATCGCGTAGGCATGCATGTCATATGATTACGCGGCATGTAACAGACCACTTGAGTATAAATGTGAACCTGGAATTTTAGGTATAATTAAATCACTGCAACATATAGCACCCGAAGAGAAATTAAACTAAAATTAATTTAAGAGTCAAAATTTGGTAGAGAGAGAGCCACCACTGGATGGTGTCAGCATGAAACAGCTCTCAGATTTGGGGATTTGCCGTGTCTGCAAAGGCTTGATTAGCAACAGACAGCCCCTTAGTTAAAAAAGAGTGTAAAATAATATTAATACACTACACATAGTATTTTTACAACCTTTTAAAGTAATTATTATATGTTGTGTTAGACACATATTTGAATTAATTAATTATTTTTATATGTAAAAATGCAACACATGTTTAGTATAGAATAAATATTTTTTTCTTCAATCTCAATACATGTGTGATAAAATCCGTACTTTTTTCTGAAGACAGGTGATTTCAAAGACAATTCTAGCAAAATTAGATGTGTTTTGTATACACGGGAACTATTAATACTAAAAAGTTGTATTAAGAAAAAAATAAAGGATAGTCTGTAACTATTATTGAAAAAAATTTAGAATCTTTTTTTGTAAATTTTAGGTTAATGTGATTAAAAAAATGCACATACTTCTTTGTCTTCTTATTTAATTATCCTTCACATAAAATGACTATCAACTAATTGCGAACAGATGAAGGAAAATACTTCTTTTTAAAAATTTACGGAAAAATATATTCCGAACGCAAGGTCAAGGCATTTAAGAGTTATAAATCTGAGAGCGAAAAATGAATTTTTCATTACAGTTGTGACCCCAACAAAGATTATATGGAGCTCAGTAAAAACTTGATGGTGTATTGTTGATCAATAGTTAAACCTCATAAACCATTGAAGGTACATAATACCATTAACATAAAAAAACGCAGTGCTTTGTGAATTTTATTTTCTCATTCGAGCTCTTTTGGCTCTCGGTTAAGATGGGCTCTTCCAGTACAATAAACTGGCGCTTCGCTTCGAGACCATAAGTAAAAAAAAAGAAAGAAAAAACGAAGATTCACACATCACGCGGTATTATCCTTTCATTAAGTTTAGATTATTTTCAATGACAATCTAAGTATCAGTACAAATAGTTTAGTAAGCCGTTTTGTTCAAAAGTGAGAATTCCAGGTACTGTTTGGGCACAAACTTTTGCATGGTAATAAATATGTAAAATTTGTTGTAGGGATTCTTTGTCAATTTTTTAACGTCTTGGTAATCACATGAATATTTAACCGCTGATCAAATGGAACCACATTACCGATTTTTTCGATATTGTCATTTGTTTTTCAAGTGGCAGGGCGGCCTGGGGGTGAAAGATCTTTGTCTTCTCCGTCATCTTGAAAACGTAAACCACTCAAAAACACGTGCACGTCAAAATCATTCATTGCCGTATACTTCCCATAAACTATCAGTATCAGTAGCGTTTTCCGCAAGTTCTGTGTGAAATTTCACAACATTCTTTTGCTGTTTTGTACCATTTATAATTTTTTTCCGGTGAAACAAAAAGGTAGGTTTTGCGAATAAAGGTTTTGACCTGATTTACTTACTGAAGTGAGATGCCCTGCTTTTGAAAGAGAATGTTTCATGCTAAGCAGAAGTAGGTAGCTGACGTTTGACACATGCGCATTTTTTATGTAGCAGTGTCAATTTCGTTGTTTAATATCCCCATCTCGTATTAAAGAAAAACAAGGAACGAATGATCTCTATTTTTTTTGAGTATACAGTTTAGAGAAATGCTGGTTGGCTATAGATGAGGTGACAGTTGTCATCCCTTAAGGAGAACAGTCCTTCTTTTATAGGATCTGTCCTTCTTCACAAAATGTTCTCCTTTTCAATATTTTAAATCTAATCTGTTAATAATTAATATGTTGCATTGAAACGGTTGTAAATATTTAATCATTTAAAAAATAAACACATTCCGTAAGAAATTTAGTTATTCTCGTTGAATTTACGTTGCGCTGTCCTGGAACTAATGCAATAGTTAAAAGAATTTTTAATAGTAATGATTTTTGGACGACTGAGAAATAGAGAATAATTGTTACAGCTGTAATACTTACCGTAAAGTTCAATATAAGTGATAATTCTTCCTCCGAAATTTCCGATGTATGAGCAAATTTCCTATTGACGGAACAAACATAATTCTATGGAAAAATACTCCTTTAAGTAAATAATTTAAAAATGATTCAAGAGTAATTAGTACATTTTTGTTGGAATTAATAAAACGTTTCATGTATTAAAGTTGTAATTTTTTCTTAAATGTCTTTTTTCATTACAAAAAAAAATGGTCACATTACTATAGAGATGTATACTTTTAATCATATTAAACATTTTTAAATAATGTCTAGAAGTATAAATCTATCGTATAATCCGACGTATAACACACGCAGTTATATTTTTTAATTTTTTTTTTAAATTTTATTAGTATTTGCCACAAAATGCTCACCCATTTTTTCACGAATTCACCAGAATTGTACACGTGCAATGTTCTTATCTTTTGCCAAAAACTGTTTACATAAAAACAGTAAATCACTGAATATCTCAATTCACCATAGTACTCTTATGCTTAGAAGACAGCGCGACATTAAAATCCAATGGTTGTTTTCAGAGGAAAAGCGATGCCGATACCCAGTTTCCCGATAGGTGTTTTCATTCATATAAGAAGGATTCACGAAAAGGCTGAATGTACTTGAACGATGAATGTTGAATGAACGAACTTGATGCAGAACGATGTTGCACAAATATTTGCCTCGCGACTAGTTTAAAAAACATTCTTAATTTAATTTTAGGTTTTAAGGTATCCGACTACTTGCGACAACTTTTTTTTGAAAAAAAGGAAATATGGAGATCTTTTTGTGATTTTTATATTTATAAAGTATATTTTAAGGAAAAAATCCTAAAATTGGTAAAAGAAAAAAAAATATTATTATTAAAATGGGAAAAAACTAGTAAAAATGTACGAAAAATTACATAAACGGGGCCCGCTCTCTACAAAGATTTTATGAACAAATTCTCAATTTTTAAATTTTCATGTGTTACTTTGTTATTCCTGTTCGAAGTGATCTTCACGATAAGAAATATTTTAATTTTTACAAAAACTAGAGCACTTTATCAAAGTCATTATACGAAATTGCTTAAAAAACATTGACTATATTCAAATAAAGAGCTGCAAATTTTGAAATAAAACAGTTATTGATAAATCTGAAGATCAAAACACTTCTACTGTTATGCAGAACATAAGCAAAAAATTTCAGCTAATTATTTTCAAAACTTTTTGAGCAATCGCGGTCCCCGTTTGAGTTTTTCGAAAAAACACGTTTCGCGTAAAACGCATTTCAAATTTTGACATCTTGTGTAAAGTTATGGCATTTGCTTTTACTAAAACGCTTGTAGTTTTTGTTCTAGTGGAGGGAAAATAAAGTACTTGGTATTGTTATTAAGTTAATAAAATGGTCTATAAAATAAAATCATAAAAAATTTGCCGATTTTTGAAAAAAATCATGGTTTTAGGGTAGTCGGATACCTTAAGTATGTAATTTATGTTTATTTTAATGTATGCATGCAGTTCTGTGGCACCGAACTGTGGCTGAAGTGCATTATGAAAAACTCGAGAGGGTATTTTGCCATTTTATTAATAAAAAGCTTACTTCTATTTATTACAGCAACTATCTGAACTCTCAATAACGCTCTCAGCTAGTGGAAAAATAAGATAGCCTGGATTATTTTTTATTCTGGAATTTAAGCTTAAATATTTGAATTGACAGATCTAAAATTGTGTACAAGAAATGTTTGAAGAGATATTCAGGTATCTTGAAGAATTCAAAAAGTCTTTTATTTTTGAACATGTTCAAGTCCCATGTAAGGGATACCATGAAGCTGTTATTTCAGGCGGATGAACGCCATTAATTCACTCTTTTGATGTGTGTATCGATAAACCATTCAAACCAAATTTGAAAAGACAGTGGAATCTGTGAACCTTATGAGGGGAAAAATACATTTATAAAGAAGTCTGACTGTATATGTAGAAATCTAATTTTTATATGCTCATCTTTTCTTTATGTTTAAATATCTCATTTTTATACCCTGTGTAACGTTTTTCCACCTCGAGATTATAAGAGCGGCACTCCTTAGCAAGTAACACTACGCCTTTCATATCAACACGTGCATTTCAACAACCGATGTCAGAGAGAAAAGTTTCTACACCTGCGATCTGGTACCTTGAGTGAAATTTGAGGTGTAAGAAAGGACCACCCCCAATCCAATAGATTGGAGAGGCAGTCCATTGAAAGCATTTGAAAAGAAAAGTTGTGTTTGCATCCTCCATTGCAAATTACATCCTCTGTAGTATTAAAATATTCAATGTTTTGAATAAATTGTATATTTAAATGTAAATAGTGTAATTCAAAGCTGTAGACGTAATAAATAATAATTTAATTTCTTAAGCCTCACGCTACCCATCAATTGTCTCGAACGTTATATTTGCTTATAACATGCACCCGTAAATTTTAATCTCATTTTCTTGTGTTAAAAGTGATCTTTATATGCCAAATTATTCAGTATAATAATGTACAATAGGCTTAATATAGAGTTATATAGTAGGTTCATTATTTTAATGGATTATTGTGCTGTCTAAGAATGCAGGGTGAAACAAAACTTTTACCCTTTAGTAGCCTACAGTAATGAGCTTAAATGTACTAATTTAGAAGAGAAAATATAGTCATAAGTAATGTGAAATAGTTTTAAATTTAAACCCAAGCATTTGGGTCCATTAAAAGGGAATAATTAGAACTACAAGGATTCTTAATTCTGATCACGATCAACAAATATGTTAACACTAAAATCTGCTTGCAATTAAAAAAATACCATGAAATAAAATTCATACGCAATGGTAATGTAATATAAATACCATCTCCTTACATCTAAAAGAGAACTAAAATTATGATACTATAATATAATATACTCACCTATTTCTTTTTTAAAAAAAGCATTTATGTAAAAACGTATGACTACAATTTAATAAAACACAGGGGCAATGAAAAACGACATGCTACATTTGAAAGCCTTAATTTTTTATTTGTGCAAAAAAATTACACTATTGTGAAGGAACATTAACTATTCAAAATTACATATACGTAGTGAATAAAATAATCATATTTTTTTGGTTTAAAAAAACCAGATAAATGTATCACAACAGTGCAAAAATCCTCCAAATCTTCTGATGATTCTGTCCAGGTGTATGCAATCCATGTGAATATAACTGATGTGAAAACTGCATTCAGATAACACATTTTAGACACTTGAGGCATTCGAATATCTTTCTTTTCAGTTGTTCAATGTTGCTAGTCAGGCGAAAACCTTTTCTTCAGACACCAAGAGTCAAAATTGAGAAAACCCTTAGATGCTGAATAAAGTCACAATTAGGTGTAATATCTGAACGGCTTACATAAGGTTACATTCAGGTAACACCTGAAAGGCTTGAATGTCACAATCAGGTAAGTTTTCTTGAGACTTGGATAAGAAGCCAGCGAAGACAGGTAAGAAGCATCCCGATGTACTTCAAATTCTATCGATGTTAATTTGTGTCCAGAGTGTAAAAAAGAATAAATATAAACAAAAAATATGTGCTTTTTACTATATACAAAAGTATGCTTCTAGTCCAAAAGGCAGCGACAAGGACATTTTTTTCCACAGATCATAAGAACGCTTCAGAGCTCATTAAAATTATTTAATAATATTGATATTTCACATTCTGTAGGTAAAGCGTCATTTTCTTGCGATACCATTTCTTGCGATTCCTTCGGTTCATAAAGTGTCTTGTTAATCGATTCCATTGCCGTGTGATTATATTTCAGGTTTTATAGACTTCTCTCTCTCTCATTCATTGGGCATTGATTCTTCAACTATTTTGTGTGCGTGTATTCTACAAGATATTGCGGGTTTCATTTCAAAATAGAATTATAAATGTTAATGTAATCTTTGGCAATGATAGCAAGTTAATTTTGCTTTCATTAACTTGCAAAATTATTTTTTTAACTTTTTTAAAGCATTACGTTACTTAGGGACATAAATGAGGCAGTTACATATATAGAAACCACAATATTTAATTAGTGAAATGCATACAAATTTTGTTAAAAAAATCACTCATGGCGTTCAGGAAGCCGTCCCTATTCTTAGGAAGGTTACTAATAGAACAAAACAAATAAATTCACTGACTTTTCTTTTGATTAGTTAGGTGATATATGATATATATAAAAGGAATGTATTATGAGATTTGATTTTTTTTGTTATTTAGATATTCATCAATCAAACTTTTCCCACCAAATATCGCCTCGAAAATATGAATATAAGTTATGTTTTGCACCATCCTAACAAACCATTCTGAAGATAGAGTATGGAAACGTGTCGCAATATTCATTTATTTTGTTTCTATGCTTCACTTCAAAATCATGACCCACAGTGTGGAAGGGCCTGATGTATGTTAAATCTCTCAAGGCTCAATGCCCTCCTACTGATGGTTTGTGGTAGTCAGGAGAAAAGGTTCGAAGTCAAGTGTCAACCGCTTAACTTTACCGAGGTTGAAAATAATGATGTCTTCCACCAATAGCACTAGCGTTGCTATTTAGAGCGATGATAACAAAATTCTCTCTCTTTCTCTCTCTCTCTCTATATATATATATACATATATACATCTCAGTGCTGAATGAAGCAACTGTCTCCTTTAATGTAAGATTTCTTAACTTGAGATTAGATTTGGTGGTAGTAAAAATGTACTTTAAACTGTATATAAAAGTATAACCAGATTGTAAGATGCTTATTGACTATATCCTACAATCAGACTTCAGGAAATAATGTTGGAATCGACGTTTTGTAAACATTTGAAAATCAATAGAATATTTATATAAAATATAATAATTTAAATTTTCTAATCTAGTTTAGTCTATTATACTTTATTGCTATTCGTATTTTTCATGGTCTCGGCGTTTTTAGTAATATTTATTGTTACTAAATAACTTTAATTGTACCCAGCAATTATTTTTATGGATATTGTATTTTTTTTTTAAAAAAAATGTTTCTAATCATATCATTTTGATTAAAATCATGCAATGCTGTGGTATAAATTCTTTTAATGATATAGATAGCCGTATCTATTTGAATTCTTTCCTTTCGTATTGTATCTTCTTATCGAAAGAAAATTCGTTTAATTTGTGTTCTTTTTATTAACTAAATGTTTACTTCAGACGAATGTAGTAGTTTCTTAAGTAGTTATTGATGACCGACAAATCTACAGTGTTTTCCTCAGATAACAGATGCATTTTTTTATATAGCTAAAGCATTTGTTCTTCTATTCTATCCATTAATACTTATTTTTTATATTTTATTTGTAGCTGACTCATCAGAGAAGTAATGTAGCTACTAACCCAGAGAGTCGTTAAAGTACATTTGTTTTCTATTTCAGTTTATACAATGACCTTGAAATAGTTTCTAACATTAAAAAAGTACTCATTTTCCTTTAGTTTTCGTTTTTATTTCCATTCCGTTTCCTTTTTCTGCTGCATTCTTCAGTATTTGTGAGCCCAACGACATATCATTCAATATAAAGTAATATTTATTTGTATAATTTGTTATTGTCATTACAAATGGTTAAACATTTATAAAAATCAATATTTAGATAAATGGATGTACTAAATGTATTGCAAGTCCACGTAGCACATTTTCCTCCAATTTTATCACTGATTTTCTTTTCTTTTTTTCATCATTTGAAAGAGTTAAAGAGATGATAAATTAACAAGGATATATTCAATGATTTTTTTTAAAAATTCAAAATCATGCTTTTTTTTAAATCTTCTTATTTAAATTCTTTATTTGTATTTATTATAATACATACAGAAAAAAAGATATGCACCAAGTTAAATAATAATCGCATAAAATGTATTTATAAGAACAATCAACTTAAATTTAATTGATAACCCCGATAATCACAGTTTTATTTGTACACATATTTGATATTTAAATAAACATAAACCTTTCCATTTACAACCGGAATTATTTTTCTTACATGTCAAGAAATGTTTTATATTTTATGTGCCCGTTCAGAGATTACAATAAAAAACATTTACATTCAAAACCTAAGGTGAAAAAGCAAAAAAAAATATGAGTAAAAACTAAAATTTTTGCTTGTGTGAAATTAAAAACACTAATTAATATTCACAAACAGTATTTTAAGGCTATTTTTTGGTTGTCATTGTAAGACTAAAAAAATATTCCTTAAAATTTATAAGAAATTGGTAAACTGTGTATAGATCTAAATTAAAAATTAAAGCTCTTATATATATCGGTGCAACATTTAAACATAGTTTAGCAGTGAAAAAAATAAGATTGCTTAATATAAATAGTTTTAAAAATATCAAATTAAAACATAACACAAATATAAAGTAAAACCTAGACACTTAAATAATTAAAATAACTTGATTTACATGAAAATCTGACACAAATATATAAATAGGATTAGCCTTAGAAGTTTATCAGATTAATATGCAGCTAATAATCATAAGGTAAACCGAAAAAGTAACATCGATAAATTACTCTAAAAATACAAAATGTGATGAAAATTGAATGTTTATAATATTAATAGTGGATTTAGCTATTGAGTCTAATTAAGAAAACCGGAATTTTAGCACAATTCTATTTTATGTATGCCAATGTAAAACGAATTATAAATAATCAAATATAAGAAAATAAACGAATTGAATAAAATTTCTTAAAAATAGCAGTTACCTTATTGAATAGAAATGATGTAAAAATTGTTTGTCCCTTTCTTTAATTTTAGAAAAAATAAAAACACAGATTTGATATTCATTCATGTTATTTTCTACTTTTAATTTGTTAGCAAGCCTTTAACTACTTAATTAAAAAGTTTATTCTTTCTGATTCCAGAAATAAAATAATCATCAATAGATGCAGATATACATCTTACCGAGTAAAATCGTACTGTCACCTTCATGGTGCTCAAAGCTTAGACTAACGACAGGCGTAAATATCCAGCCCTTACCCGCTTTGAATTTTGTGGGCCTTGATCCGATGTTACCGTCGATCATGTGGAATAAGTAACAAGAACAGACATCCATCTGTAAACAATGATATTGATGTTTACTTAATAGGGAGGATTTTTTCAATAAAAACTATCGTTATAATGTAATTTTCCTGTTTCTACATCTAAACATGAGAATGTAAAAGATGTTATTATATTAATTTATTATTTTCATAAGTAGATGAATTAAATAAAACAATAATGAACTTGATGAAATACATAAATTACTAAGCATACGGGAATTATATTCTAGCTGTTGGTCTGTGTTTAAATATAATGCGAAGTGTATAGAATGTTTTTAAATTAAGGATTACGAAAGTTTGTATAAATAAAGCTACAAATACATAATGCAAGTAATGTAGATGTAAATGTTATTCATTAAAAATGTACAGAAGAAAAAATATTGTAGCAGTTGCTTTGTAGTTAATAAAAATAAGGGGAATGTTCCTTTGGAGTCCTCCCTCCCAGATTATGTTTTCCTGAGTTAACAATATAGTCAAAACAAACTTTTTTTGAGCATAGTAATACAATAATCTGCTAGCCTTACTTCGTCCAAAAGTTTAGAATTCGAACAGTCCATCCTAGAAGATAATTTATTTATACACTAAACGAAATACATATACAAAATGCAAAAAACAAAATAAAATCAAAATTAAGATTTTAACGCACAGAATGAACTTTAAAATTGTTTGTTTGTATAGTATGAGCCAAAAAGTAAAGAAACGGATAATACTGATAAAGAAAAAATATATTTCTTTTTAAATTAGCATATACCGTAGTGAGATGCTGAGCAACCGGTACCTGTTTTTTTCCAGACCAGCAAAGATTGAACTTGACACGATAAAGATAATGTATCTTTGCTTCAAACTTGAAATATTTTTATTTATAATTTTCCAACTGAGCTGTTTATCAATGCTCTCGAAAAATAAAGCGAAATGTAAAGATAAATGAAATTTAATTTTGTAATACAAGAATCGTTTCTCAGTTATTATTCCCTAAAAGTACCAGAAGGAGATTGACTATAAAGTAAATTTGATGAGAAAAAAATATATGAAAGGTACCATAGTATCACCTTTCCGCAATACAGTGTTTTGATTAAGGTTTCTTCAGATCCTTTGGTGAAATTAAGGTTAAAGGGATGGACTTTGAAATTGGCGAAAATCGTCCAAAATATGGAAAAAAAATTTTTTATGAATTATGATCTTCGTGAGTTCACTGAACCATATGCAAGAAACCGCATGTGTCTGAATAATTTTATTAAAAAGTTATAAGATTTAAAAAAATTTAAATGGACATAAAAATGTAAACAAAAGCATGTGCTTAGGTTGTAATAATTTTTTGAGTGTTTGTTTTTAAATATTAGAATTAATATTTTTGTGTTTTAACAGCTGCACATTTTAACTGCAACCTTTAACTGCTTTATTGCTGTTTGTTTTCATAAGTCGAAAGTATTGCATTTTTTAAAATTAAACATCATTGATTGCTGTCTGTTTCTTAGTAATATTTATCTTTACGGAATCAATTTTTTTGTATCTAAAAGCCACAAAAATGCTTCAAAAACATCTACAATTGTTCTGTATTTGTTTTCAATGGATGCTATTAATCGGCGCTATCGAAAATCTAAAGGTAGGCCATCAAAAAGAAGGAGTTTGTGTGCATCGAAAGTACAAAAGAGATGGGAAAAAATCACATGCAAAGTGATTCTGATTCTACTATGTGTGCTAAAAACTCTGATATTTTGCTTGCTGAAAATTCAGTTATTATGGATACTGAAATTAGTGATGAAGGTTCACATGCTGGTGAAAAGGAACAATATTTGAATGCAAGTGTTAGCAAACTTTAGATGTTTCCTTCAACATCAACATCAACTTTTGTACTAGTGAGAAAAGTACATATGTTTTGATGAATAATGATATGTGGTCTGCTCTTTTATCTAACACAAAATGTGATGAATGTGATATGTGCTCATTGGATGTCGAATATAATAGTGCTTATGGTTTTTCTACAAAAATGGAGCTAAAATGTAAAAGCGGCAGAAAAATATTTAATTCTGTATTCTCCAGCCCTCGAGATGATGATAGCAAATGTTTCGATGCAAATAAAAAACTCGTTGAAGCCTTTCTTAAGATTGGGAAAGGCCATGCAGCATTAGAACTTTTCTCTATGGCTATTGGTATTCATGCAATAGATAAGAAAACTTTCTCAAAATGTTTACACAAATTGTATGAAGAAAAGTGTAGTTTCAAAGAAGACATACTTGAAATTTCCCGAAAAGTAGTCCAAAAACACCATGAAGATTTGCTCGGCACTGCTAATGGTGTTTCACATCACCGTTTCATATGATGGAATATGGCAGAAACGGGGACATTCGTCACTGTACGGGATAGGAATCGTTGTTATCGACATTTTGACTGGGCTCATTATTGATTACGAAATCCTTTCCAAATATTGCCCAGAATGCACTACCGCAAAAAGCGATCTTGGAGAAAATAGTGCCGAGTACTCTATATGGTACAAATCCCACCAAGAAGAATGCAGCGAAAATTATGTAGGATCTTCTAATGACATAGAGGTTAAAGCTGCAGAAATTCTATGGAAAAGATCCATTAAAAATTGTGGTATGCGATATGTGAGCATCTTGTCAGATGGCGATGCCAAGACCTATCAACATTTATCATCATTAAATGTGTATGGTAACTGCATAAAAATTGCGAAAGAAGAATACATTAACCATGTGGTAAAAGGGCTTGGCACAGAACTCCGTAATAAAATTTTAGAGTGGTGGAATAAAGGAATCACTGTTGGTGGGCTGAAAGAGGGCAACCTCAAAGAAAACACCATTGTGAAACTGACTAACTTTTATAGAAAATCTATAAAAGACAATGTGCCAGATGTAAGAAAAATGAAAGGCACAATTTTAGCTTCATTGTTTCATGGTTCATCAACAGATAAAACTGCAAAACATAGTAAATACCCTACTGGTTCGACATCATGGTGCTTTTACCAGAGGGCATTGGCTAAAAATGAGAACCCTATGTCCCATTCACTGATGAAAACTAAGCTGTCGGAACAAGTTCTGGAAAAAATACTTCCAGTATATCAATGGCTTGTAAACGATGAGCTTTTAGAAAGATGCAGTGCGGGAAAAACTCAGAATGCCAACGAAAGCATCCATAGTGTCATTTGGAAAAACTGCCCAAAAGAAACTTTTGTTTCCAAAAAGCGACTTGAAAAATGGGTATTATATCTGCCATAGGTAGATATAATTTCGGCTGCTTCAATAGTTTAGCTATTGAGCACAATGAGTTAAGTGCTGTATCTGTGGACATTTCGCATAAACGTGATAAACGACGTTTAGCGCAGAGTGAAAAAAAGAGTTCTAGTAATTGGAGAAAGAAAATAATAAGCAATAAATTTGCTAAATCATCCAAAATTACAAAGAACATTAAAAAAGAAGGGGAAACATATGGTGCTGGTAAATTTTAAATGTTTTCACAGTAAATTTATATTTATTTGCACTAACATTGAAAACATTTTACCGAAAAACTGTACCATGTGAAACCAATGCATTCTATTATAAATTGTTTTTCTCTCTTCAAATTATGCTTGTAAATAAATAATCTAGTATAAATATGTCTGTTATTAAATAAAATGGATGCTTAATAATATCAGAACAACAATTATGAAAGGTAAGTGGAAAAACATTTTTAAAATGACTTTTTCTCAAAACTTTGTTTTTTCAGATTTACGTGCTTTTAAAATGTTCCATGCGTCTCAATTTTTGAGCAAATTGCTTGAAATTTCTCGTAAAGAATAATTATAAGTACATAAATAAATCTAGGTATACATTTAAAATTTTGATTTCATTTAGATAGTTAAATTTCATTTTTAGTGTACAAAATCTGTTATTTTACAGAAAATTAAGTACAAATAAACAAAAACATTTCTAAAAAATTAACCAGTGCATGAAATTGCTAAATAGTACCCACTTATGTGTAACGTGTACTAATAAACATTAATAATGTTAGACGAAGTCAAAAAATAAAAATTTGAAACGCATGGAATGTTTTAAAAAAATTTAAAAATTATATATATATATATACTAATTTTTTAAATTAAAAAAAAAATAATTGAATTTTTTTAAAGATATTGTTGATATAGTTGTATACCAGTGTATATGCTCATAAATTTTCATTACTCTTACTTAATAATTAAAAAAAAAAAAGTTTTTGAAAGTCCACTGTCCCCTTAATTATTAAAAATTGAAGAATACCCGGTATCGAAGTTATAATGGTCTTAATTACTTAAAAACTGAACTTGGTATTTTTCACACTGTAATCCAGAATGTATGATAAGTAGATCTTTTCATTTCACTCTTTTTCAATGAATGATTTATTCGTTTTTCAAATGTAGCTAAAAATGTTGAAATTACAGTGCGATTTTTGATTTCCGGAAAACTAATTACATTGCCTATCTTAAGAAGACACAGTATGTTTAAAAAAATGGTCAAACCATTTTTTTAGTCTATATTGTCTTTTTTAGATATTATTTGTAGTCTCATGAATTTTGTACTTTCTATTTTAAAAAACATCCCTAGAACTATGATTACTCATTTATTATCTTTAATTCATTTCCTAAGCATACTTGACAGCAAATAAAAACCCAAACTGATTCATCTCAGAAAAAAAAAAGATAAATAGTTTATGTTCATTTAAAATACCGCCTTTTCTTTTCTACTTTCCAGATAATTTTTCTAGCCATTGTAATTAATACTGTTACAAATTTAGCGTAAATGGAGTAAATAAATTGTATTTGGTTGTGTAATGCATTTTTATTACTCTACGTTATATATATATTACTTTAAAATTGTACTATTCAAAAGCAAACGGCCTCCCTTACGTTATAGTGGCGATTCAATGAAAACTTAATTTTTATGATAGAGCCAATTTGGCATCATTTTAGCCGACTTTGGCAACCATTTTGCCGTCATTGGCGACCGTGTTGGCGAGGTCAGTACCCTCTGGATTCTTTTTAGAATTTACTGTATTTCTTTACTAATTTCACGCTCTATGATACGTGAGGATTTTACTGGAAGTTTACGCCGGTTCTATTACTAAAGAGGTGCTAGCCGCAACCACTCAGTCTGATTTAAACCAGTGAATAGTAAACATTGTGTTGACTAGTGATTAGCTCTGCTGTGCTTGTGAATAACCTTTTGCATACGTGTATTTTAAACACTGATAATTGTGTTTGGTTTCTGTTGAAAGTGTAAAGATCTTCTTGGATTTACTCTGTGAATTACACTTAAAGAACTGTTATTTTTCTTTGTGACTGTTTTGCATAAAATTCTTGAACCCAGATCAACGTAACAATATATTAATCAAAAGTTGTGCATTTTTGAATAAAACATTACATAATTTTTAAAAATATTTGAATTATGAATCAAAGGCATTTTTGAACAAAATATCCTTAAACAAAATATCAAGCATGCTGCTACTAAATCCATACTAATTTTTATTACTAGTGTATACTCTAATATTCTTCATCATAAATGTAAATCAAATTCTATGTGTGTTCACCAAATATTATAGCAGTAGCGTTTAAAAATCACTGCATGTTTTTTTTAAATTTTTCCTTACACAATTAAATGGCTTAGCCCTTTGAGGTATTTTTAGTGCAAAAACTGTCTTACATATTACATATCCTTATTGAGACACAAAATATTTATTAAAACCGCTAAATCAATGAAATTTGTGTATAGCTCGTTCTCTCTTAAATTCAAACGTCTTCACCCAGTGCTTCTCAAATCTTCACTATTGTCAACCCAATTTTCAATTATAATTTCATTTGCGCCCCCCGTATGCGGTACTAATACGCTTTGGGGAGGCGCTAAATATTCAATACGATCTTAATTATAAACCGTACAAATTAACACAGTGCTTCGCAAAATTTCAATGTATCCGGCCCAATATTCTATCATAATTTCATCCCACCCCCTTACTATACAATAACAATGCATTTATTCAAAAATACTTTACTTTGATGCTAAAACGCTTTTATGGAAAAAAAAAAAAAAAAATATATAAACGTTTCACGTTTTCAGCCAAAAAAACTATTTCCCCAATACAACGTATATATACGCCTTTCAATTTGTTCTTAAAAACAAAAAAAGTAAAAACGTTCTCCTTTTGCTGCCCACTACTATCCGTAAAATTATCCCAAAGGCTTTGGAATGCTATAAAAGAACCTTTACAGTGTTTACGAAGGATTTACTTATTTCAGAGTATTTTCTTTTTTATTCCTTTTGTCCACCTCCCGTTAGATGGACATTTAATCAAGATGAAAGCCCTTAAATTTTACAAGGAGTTAAAAGAATCAGAGCCATCTACATCTTCAATACATCACATACGCGCGGTTGCGTAGAAAACGGTGGCATTGGGGATCGAATAGCGTAACTTTAAACCGTACAAATTATTAAGATGTTTTCATTTTTGTACATAATTTTATATCTAAAAACCTCATGGGGTCATTAGTAAACTTATTATAAAATACATTGAGTAGTATATGAATGAGATACTCGATTTATATACAATGCGCCAGGTCATCCAATCTTAGAACATCCAAAATATAAAGGTACTTTTTTCCTCCAAACACAACGAGCGTAATTCAACCATTAGATCAGGGAATTATTTCAACATTTAAAAATATTATGTAAAATTCATAATTCATTTTCGATAAACTGGAATAAACAATAACAGTACTAAGCTTGAAACAATTTATATCTTGAACTAAATCATGTTGCATTAGCAATTGCCGTATTACAAACAGTATAAATCATGTTATTTCATTTTTTTTTGATGATTCTTTCAGAATGATGATTTTGTTTATTTACTTTTGGAAACAGTAAATTAAGATATTTTTTAAAATAAAATTCAAAATGATTGATTTAAAATTCGAACGTGATCTTCCATATGTTCGAACTACCCCTTTGATTACGTCAAAGAAAAAAAATCACTGAAGTTCCTGAAGAAGCATTACCATGCCCGTAATTTTATCTTCAAGGATGAAAGCTTGCACCAATCCACAAACGGGTCCCCACAGTCAGACAGCGAATAATGAGAAACAAATTAATTAACAAGATAAAAATATGTATTAAATGCTGTATTTTAAAACATTTTTGTTACTTTTTTTGAATAAATAACGTAAAAATTTATTTTAAGCAGATTACTTTTATATTACATGATAATTTTTTATTCTTTCATTTTTGTTTATTTTATCTAATTTTTTTTAAATTTGAACACATTTAAAAATGATATTTGCTGTATATTTGTTAATTTTATTTTAAAATTTTATTGATAATTATTATTTTTCCTCCATCATCCATTTCTGTAAGTATAAATGTCATTAGAAAAAAAAGGGTCTAGTATATAGTGTTCTCTATTGTATCCATCACATTTGGAATTATTATTTAAAGGGAGAAGATTTCAAGATGTTTTAATTCGGGAGAACAAACGCGCAACTCGATACTAACGTTAATAGTCGCGCAAGGTGACTGAGTAACTTTCAATTTTTTTTGGTTTTTTTTTGTTTATGTATTTACAATTATTTTTAGTGTACAAGATAAAAATCACAATTCCAATGAATAATTTAACCAAGAGAAAATGTACAAACCTACTTTCAAGCACTTTTCATTTTTTGTTCGATAATTTGAGAAAAAATCTTTTAAAACTGAACTAAAATGTTTCAAAAGTCCGTAACCTTAATAAAGGACACAAATGACAGACACGTTTTGTTGAGATTACAGGAATGATATTTGCAAGCAAAACCGTCATATTGTGTTGAAATTATTGTAATTTTGCTGTCCTTTGACTTTGGCGCTCCTCGACCGCTCCCGGGTTAAAAGTGTATTCAATATAAAAATATGGATGTTAGTTCTAAAGGAAGAATTGTGTAAAACGTGTATTTCATCAAGCTTTATATATTTTAGAATACCCTTAAAAATAAACTTAGCCAAATAATCTTTCTAAAAGCTCTCTGTGCTTTTCCAAATATAATATAACTCTTTCACATGAAAAAAAACACAACAGAAATGCATTATTTACAGCTTCCCTAAATGAAAAACAAAAACATAAGAGAAGGGACAGAACTAATCATACCAATACGTTCTATGGCTAAGCGATGATCAGCAAATCTGGTGCATGGGTGAAAAAGTTAATAAATCTTTTTTTTCTTTTTACAGCTAATGTACAGCATTTCAATAATAAATAACAGTGATTTTTATCTTTCTAAATTTTTTCTCTGGGTCTGAGTTTTATGTTTTTTCTGAAAGAGTAGTATTTTAGGTTGAAAAAAGAAAAGGTAACAAAAAATCCTTCATCGTGGGATTACAGCAAATTTAACAAAATGTTTTTTTTAATTTAGTTATAAGACTAAATAGTTAATGAACGTATCAAAGTGGAAAGTTAATTTTTGATAAAGTAGTACCGCCATCTGATATATATTATACGAGTGTAAATGCGTATTTTTTATATGTCAAGAAGTATTTTCTTTACTTCGTTCCAGTAAATTAATTTTTAAGCCTTTCATTTTCCATATGCTCGTGCCCCCCTTGTACGGTTATCACCCCCTAAGGGGCGTGCCCCCGAGTTTGAGAAACGCTGTCCTAGCCCTTTATATTCTGCATTATGATTTGATGCAATTTTTTTCATACAATATATTTTTTTGAATTACTACACTGAATATTAAGAGATATACATAAGCAAAATACTCAACTTTGTGAAAGTTAATCCGTTAGAGCTAATCAATTAATTGAATATATTAAACTTTAAAATTAATTATAGACACTGTTCACTTAAAATAGTTGAGTCGTCTTCTAAGGTCTTTATTGACATTAAAAAAAGGACTGACAATCTTTTCAATCCGATCAAAATCTCAGCTGAAAACGAAATTGCTGCTATAAAACTATTCGCCTTCCCCAACTAAAATACTCTTTGTAAAACCCTTGCTGCTATATATGTGAGAAGAGTGGATTTCAAAGAATATGCTCAGTAAGTATTGTCACAGTATTTGCAACAATGGTTATTATATGTAATTTTAAAGTGAGTGATTCTAATAAGTACAGTACGTAGATAAAGGTTTAATTCAATTGTGAAGAAAACACGGACATTTTCTTTAAATATAATTTACCTTTAACTTAAGAAAAGTCTGATTTAATCGTGATTTAATACAATTGTGATTTCACAAACACTACACTGGATATATGTTAACATAATATTTAAATTCTTTGCCAAATCGAAATAAATAAATAAGACAATCGAATTTGAATTTTGAATGCACAGAAAAAAAGCAACAAAATATATTATGAGTACAGTATATTTTAGAAAATGAAGAAGAGGTTGATAAAAATAAGGAAAAATATATTTATTTTCTAAATTTGCATAATGTAGTGAGTTGCTGAAAATCCGATACATTTCAGACAAGAAAAGAATGAATTTCATACAATAACGAAAATCTATTTATCTTTACTTCAATTTGAGTTTTCCCCACATACATAATTATCGACGTACAAGGAAAAAAATTCAAAATGTACAAATAAAACAAATTTATTTCTACATAATAGAACAATAGATATTTTAAATAATTATACTCAACGAGGCTTAGGAAGACAATGCACATAAAGTGCTTTTAATAAAGAATTAGAGTGCGGAATATCGCGTCTCAGTAACATTGCATTTTTATTAAAATTGATTTTACTTTTTGGTGAACACTATAATATTTATTTACAAATTCTAGGATGCGCATTCTTAAGTAGGTCTTAAGCTGTATTTTTTTTAAAAATGGAGCTCTTTATTATTTTTCTCGTTTTAAGTATTCTTGAAAGAATTTTTGTACTGGATTTTTTCGGTTTTCTTTTTTTTTTAATATAAAAATATATATTTTCATACTTCTAACATAACTATCTACAGCAGTGTTTCTCAAACTGTGTTGCACACCCCTCTAGGGGGCGTGATAACCCTACAAGGGAGGCGCGAGTATATCGAAAAATCGAAGTAGAAAGATTTTGAAAAAAATATTTATTTACTGAAAGGAAGCTAAACGAAATTCATTCTGATATAATAAAATACACATTTACACTAAAATAATAAACTTTTTTATACATGTATCGGTACTGCACAATATGCTTCATAATTAATTTAACAGTACTAAGTTAAGAACAAGCTTAATAATTACCAGGGACCCTATGGGAATGTCATAAAATTGTATACAAAATTTATTACTTATCTTGATAACGTGTACGGTTAAAGTTAAGGTCCTATTGTAACTTTACGTCAATATATATTATTACTGTATTCAATATATTGTTATTGTATGGGGGAGGGGGGACGATGAAAATTCTGATTAAAAATTGGGTCGCAAGCATAGACAGTTTGAGAACCACTGATCTACAATCTAAAAATTTCAGTACGATTTTTCTTTCAATTTACTTTAAACTACATATTAATTATTTTAAAAGAGAAGATTGAACCTGACAGAGAAATTAATGCAAATAATTGAATACAAAATTTTAAAACTTAAAGACTGAAATAGTTTATAAAAACTTTGTAAATGTATTATAATAACTAAGGACAATGGTGCAGTTCAAGGAAACTACAAAATACATTGTTTTTCATTTTAGTAAATAAAACATACACTGAATGAATAAGTTAGGTAATCATATTTTCAAACTTATATGATTGGAAAACATTTAAAATTTTCTTCCTTAAACAAGCTAGATAGTTACAGCCTTATCATTGATGTATTTAACTTTATAATAAAAGAAAATGAAAGTTTAAATCTATATATATTCTTCTAAACGTACAAACACGTACGCAAAAAATACTCATACACGCATACACACATATATATACGCATATAAATATATATTTATACAATATATTTGTATATATATATATATATAAATAGATAGATAGATAGATATTTATTACACATTTAAGAAACACACATTTTGTGAAGAAAGACAAATACTCTTCCTGCATTGGGAACTCTAAAAGTAAAGATCAGAAACTTTGCATATACTTTTTCCTTGACACGTTAAGATAATTTTGCATTGAATTGAATGTATTATAGGGAAGGGTTAGTGAGTTGCATACATGTGAAAGTATTTTGTGTTCTAAGCATAGCAAAAATATTATATAGTTGAATCTTATCTATTCTTAAATTATTTGAAGTAAAACTTTAGTTTTGGTGAACAATTTATTAAGTAGCTATATTTATTCAGGATGAAATTGATAACTGGATATATATATATATATATATATATATATATATATATATATATATATATATATATATCAATCACAATTTGCCATTAAAGTACACAATTGAAATTATACGAATCTTATAATACCAAATTCCATTTCAAAATATCAAAGGCGAATTATTGAAATGAAACTCCAAAACTTTCAAATAAAATGAAAAATTTATAAGATAAAAATTTTTTCAGTATCCAAGTGCAACCTGGGACTTAAGAACGATAAGCGGGATTAAACTAGTTTGATGGCACCAACCTTCCTCCAATTGCAACTTGTTAAGTTAATCTTCAAATATCCAATTCTAAAAATAAAAAAAAATAATACTTAAAAGAATTGAACTATTTATCATTGCGCATTCTGAAAGATATTGTGACATAAAACTGTTAAAATTCTAAAACAATGAAGTGCATAATATTAGTGAACTATCAAGCACCAAAGATGTTGCAACCATCTTTAAAATAGTCGTATGTGAATAAAAAATATCTAAAATCCGAAAGTTCAAATTAAGAATCCAGTATATCCAAGAGCATCCTATCAATACTTCAATTTAAACAATCGTATTCACAATTTTTTGAGAATTTTACATATTTCCTAGAACAATCACCACTCCTTTATTGCTCATATCGCATATATATATCCTACTATAAATTTACTTTTGCCCATGATTCTTACATATATATATATATATATATATATACATATATATATATATATACATATATATATATGTATACACACACACACACACACATATATATATATTATATATATATATATGTATACATACATACACTGGTGTGCAAAAATTACTGACCATATCGAAAAATTAGCATATCAGCTGAACGAAGAGGCAGAGCAGACAGAAAGACTAGTCAGGAGATTAAGTAAGGTGATGTACGGTAGCACATGCGCAGATATGCAAGTAGACGTAATGGGGGAGTGTCTGAGTAGTATAAAGCATGTTGTCGGTGTAAGATCAGTATTTCTGGCAAAGAGATTGCACGCCGTATAGCAGTTAAAATCACACCGAGTTGCTGCCTCAGCGAGAAACGGCGAATAATCAATCTGTTAGACGACATCTGGATGCTTTTACCCGAGGTCGAAACATTGGGAAGTTGGAGGAAGGCCGCAGTGTGACAAGTGTGGCTGCAGAGTTCGGAATTGCTCACAGCATCGTTTCACGTCTTTGGAGACAATTTCAAACTACAGGAACAGCTATCCGGGGGTTCAGTAGTAGTCGTCCACGAGGAACCACACCCACAGATGACCGGTACATTGTCTTACAGGCCAGAAGAAACAGGCGGCAGACAGCGGAAGAAATCGCTAGACACACGACACAGGCGACTGGACGACCGATATCGCGTTTTACCGTGGCCAGAAGACTGCGCGGTGGTAATCTGTTTCCACGACGCCCTGTACGGTGTGTACCTTTAACGCCTGCCCATCGGAGAAGGCGTTCTCTGTGGTGCTGGGAACACCGGAATTGGAGAGACAATGAATGGGGACAAGTACTATTTACAGATGAGAGCAGATTCAGTTTGAGTAGCGATTCTCATCACATACTCATCTGGAGAGAGCGGGGAAGCCGCAATCATTCCTCGAACATCATTGAAAGGTACAGGTATGGAGGTCGCGGTGTTCTCGTTTGGAGAGGCATCATGCTTGGTAGTCGTACAGACATTCACATCTTCGACGCAGGTTCAGTCAACGGGACCCGTTATTGTAACGAGATACTTCTTCCATATGTGCGTCTTTTTAGAGGCGCTATGGGTCTGCAGTTGCTTTTCATGGACGACAATGCACCATGTCATCGCACAGTAGCTGCCAAACAGCTCTTAGAGAGTTAGGATATTGAACGTATAGATTGGCCGGCACAATCTCTGGATCTCAATCCCATCGAGCATGTATGGGATTTTCTAGGCAGACGCTTGGCAGCTCGTACCTTACCACCAGTAACGATTCGGGAGCTTCGATTGGCGCTGCAAGACGAATGGGCAGCAATGCCTCAACAACTCATTGACACCCTCATTCTCAGCATGGGCAGACGCTGTGAAACCTGCCTAGCAGTCAGGGGAGATCATATCCCTTACTAAAGACCGGATGTTTCTTGCTGGACACCCATCACAGGGATGTTTCGGCCTTCAGTCGCATTGCACTCCATGCTACTTTTTCAATCAAGCTTCTTTTTATCCCTCTGATTTCTCGTTTAGTAAGTGTTGCTTACATTACACATGTCCTTACGTATTGGGGATCTTACGGTATTAAATGTGTTGATTTGGAAAGCTTTTGTACAAAATTATATTGAAAAAGCCGTCTCGTCCTTAATTTTTGCACACCAGTGTATATATATATATATATACATATACACACACACACACACACACACACACACACACATATATATATATATATATATATATATATATATATATATATATATATATATATATATATATATATATATATATATATGAAATACATCTGTAATATTTCTGGAGAGTGGTAAAAATAAAACTCTAATGTCGTTCGTGGCGAGTGGATGCTACTGAAACAACGAAATGATTGAGCGGGGCCATTGGAAGGGATTCATGTATGTCGATGCCTTTCCTATGATGGGTGTGGCTACTGATTGACGGAATTGACGACGCAGTTTGGTAAATTAATAATCCAGCTTATAGCATTGCACATGAAGAGACACACAAACATATATTGACGACATCACAAAGGAAACACATACAACAAAAATTCACACACGACAACTGCAGCCCGCTACATATTGAAGACAGAGGAGAAATAGAGAGCGGGCTTTCCAGTGTCTTGTATTTATATCCAGCGGCACGTGAAGTGATTTAGGAGGTAATTGGATGTAGTTCCAAAGTCCCAAGTAGGTGGATAGTCAATTAAAATAATTACACGTTTGTCCTGAACAAATGGACCTTAAATTTTTTAAGATGTATCAAACATTAAAGTAATGAGGTTATATATATATATATATATATATATATATATATATATATATATATATATATATATATATATATATATATATATATATAAATCAAAACTTAATAGTCAAATAAATTGAAATTATATGAATCTTATAATACTAAATCCCGTTTCAAAATATCAATGGCGAATACAGAAGATAAAATTACAGCGTTTTCAAACATCAGTATATATATTTATATATATACATATATCTGTATATATATTTATATATCTGTATATATATTTATATATATTTATATATATATATATTTTTTTTTCTACCTTTACAACTATTTTAAAGATGTGTGCATCATCTTGGAAGTTTGAGGGTTCACTTATATTATGTACTAAATTGTTTTTAAATATTAATATTGCAATATCTTTCGGAATGTGATGGCGAATAGTTTTATTTTTCAAGTATAATGATTTAATTTTAACTTTTTAATTTTTTTTTTCTGAAATTTGAAAATTTTCAATTAAATTACCAAGTTGCAACAGGGGAAGGTTGGCGCCATCAAACTAGTTTAACCCCACTTATCGGTCCTAAGTCCGAGATTGCACTTGGATATTTTATAAATTTTTATTTTATTTTATAATTTTTTAATTTTGTTTGAAAATGATGGAACATTATCTTTTATATTCGCCATTGATATTCTGAAGTGTTTTGGTATTTTGGGATTCATATATTTCAATTTTTAAATTGATAATTGTGATTGTTTTTATATATTTAAATATTTTTCATTCATATGATGGGCTGCTTTGCGCCTGCATGTGTATGAATTTACTGGTGTATAATGTCTTAATGATTCGAATATAAATTTTAAGACCAAAAATATATAGTTGATTTTGATTTCTTAATAGAAACAGAATTTTAGCTATTGATAATATATTTTGTTTACATTTGATTACTTTTTAACTATTGTGTTTTTTGAATTTTTTATTATGTTGTTTGTTTTTTCAATGTTCGTTTTTTAAAATATATTTTAATGGTATTTCAATGTTTATTTTCTTATATACATATATATATATATATAAATATATGCTGTCTCTGAGTCATGTGCTGTTGAGGGTTTCACGAAGATCGATTTAACATTTTTTTATTCATGTGTTTGTCATGAATATTCATATGTTAATCTCATGGTGTGTGAATTATTTTGAGACATGAGGGTTTAGTTCTGAGTAAGTGGATAAGGAGAATATAAAGTAATTTTTAATGGAATTTATATATATATATATATTAACTCAAACACATAATGATATTAAAGATTTATATATTTTTAAAGACTGGCAACTTGGCTTTCAATTTTGATTGTCATTGCTCGGTGGTACAATATGATGATGTTTGTGCTATCGTCAATCAATTACCATTACAGAGAGAATGATATTTTTTTGGTTATGATGGAATATGATAAAATGAGACAATTACATAAGAGTGATTTGAAAGAATATAGAAGGCGCAGACAATATGAGACAGCATGCAAAAAAATTATAAATAATATAAAAAATAAAAAAACGTTAGCTTCTTGTTCGTTGGTTAATGAGAAATTTACGAAATTAGGAATGCATGATAATGAAAACATTAAGAGATATAAAACGCATATTATTTGGAATACTGGTTTTGTAGGAAATTACTATGATGTATCGAAGTGGAGAAATTATGAATCGAAATGTAATTATTTTAAATATAACGAAACATTTGATAATAAGTATCATAGTGATTCAGATCATTTAAAATTGAGATTTAGAGAATGTGGGGATAAAAGATGCAAAACCTGCCCCATGATGCAAAATGAACAGAAGAATGAAGAATCAGAATTTAAGTTCTGTAAGACATTCAACTGCATTTATATGTTGACATGTGGTGTTTGCGGATTTAGATATATAGGTCAAACATCAGGAGCTATGAACCTGAGAAATCAATCAACATAGATCCGACATGGAAAAAATACAACAACAAAAAATATAGGAAGAATAGAAATACAACATTTTAATAAACATGGCTTTGAAGATGTTGCGTTGAATATTATTAAAATTGTTCCAAATAAGATAAATAGACTATGGTATGAAAACGTTTACATTGGTATTTATAATGCTATGTATCCTTACGGATTGAATGTGATATGGAATAATAAGAATTTAATACAAGCAGTGAAACAAAATGATAAAGAATCTATTTATAATAGTAGAAAGAATAGTAATAAGAGAAAAAGAGTTGGTAAGGGTGGACGCAAAAAGAGAGAAAATAGAGATATAGATACAATTAAAAACGAAGTAAATATTTTATTACAAGACTTTGAGAATAGTTTTAGTGTTGGAAAAATAAAGTATTTTTTATTTGGACTTAAAAAACAGGAAATAATAATAGTTTTAAAATTATTAAAAAGTATTAGATTAAAAGATAATCATGGATCACACTTGTTGATGGATTTGTGCAAATATATTGCAAATAGATTAAAAATAAAAATAGACTCTAAGGAGGTTTATAATATAGAATATTGTACTTTGCTATACATGAATAAATCATATAATGGGATACAATTTTCTGAAATATTTAGGAAACACATGGATTTATTTCCGATGAAAAATGTGTTAATAAAGCGAGCGTTCAAGTATAATAAAAAAATTAGTAGATCAATTTTCAACTATAATAGTATTAAGGAATTGATGGATAAAAAGAATGTTGTTGCAATGAATACAAGAATTACGTAGATGAATATCATGGACACGTAATAACTGGCAACTTAGAAATTGTACAGGATCAGAAATTGAGAGAAATTATGAGCATAGGTACTGGTTATCGATTGACTATTTCAAACAGCAATTTAAATGTGAGAAAACAACTATCAGAAGATATTAATAAATTTATTCTAAATGTTGCAATTAAATATAATTTACCTACTCAGGCTTTTAAAGAATATGGTTTTCATGTCCTCAAGGACTTAATGAATTTTAATTTTAGAACAAAAAATGAAGATTGTTATAGAAAAATTAAGGGACCAATAGAAAACTTACAAAAACACTTTGTGATCGTTTATGTAGATAAAGTACCAGGAAATTATGCAATTATATGTAAATATTATTATAGTAAATTAATAAATGATCATATACAAAATAATAATGCATATGATGTAAGTAAATTTAGTATGAAAGAAATTAACAACAGATTATTTGCATTTGGTAAACAATTAAATATTTCTAGCAATAAAATTATATATCCCCATATATTTCTGACTCCTAAATTTCATAAGAATCCAATCAAATTCCGCAGTGTAACAAATGGGTTCAATACTTATATATCAAAATCGGGAAGAATTTTACAGACCATATTACAAGATACAATAGACAAATTTAAGGATACTTCTATTATAAAAAACAACCATAGTGTAATAAAGAAAGTTGATAAACAAGAGGTATTTTCTGTGTATGGGTTCGATTTCGAGGATTTATTTAACTCCATTAAAATAGAAGATATAATTCAGGTACTTTCAGTTGCATATGAGAAATATTATTTGAATAATTACATTAGTTCTGAAAAGTTCAATATACTTATTCGTTTTGTTATACAGGAGAACTTCATTATTTTTGAGAACAAACTTTATAAACAAATCAAAGGATTGCCTCAGGGTGGCCCAGCTAGTAATAGTCTCGCTAACCTGTATTTACACCATTATGAAATAGTTCGAAGAAAGGATCCCTCTTGCCTCTTGTTAAGATACATAGATGATTTAATTATTATAGGTCATGATAGAGAATTTAAACCTAACATTAATTTTTATCCGGAATACTTAAAATTAATACAGACGAATTTTAACTCAAACAAAGTTGAATTTTTGGATTTGGATTTAACTATTATTCACAACAAATTATATAGCAATATATATGATAAAAGGGAAGCATTTAAATTTAATGTCATAAAGATGCCAAACTTCAATAGTTGTGTTCATATATCTGTATTTAGAAATATAATTTTAAATTTTCTGTTGAGAAATAATAATTTAACAACGCACAATATTGATAGATTCAAAAATATCCGGAAATTTATATTAATGTGCATACAAAATGATTATCCCATCAATTTCCTGAGAAAATATATAGATCAGAAATATTTCTTAAAAATATTTTTAAACTCGTAAATGCACAGATCCACCACACAACATTAGGTCCATAAAGTCAGCTTGTTAGTGGTCCAGCTGTGAAGAATTTGTGCATTCCACACACATGTTACATTTTAATATACATTCCACACACAGGTTACATTTTAATATACATTTTAATACACACACAATTAAAACAATATTTACACGACTATATATACACTTTAAAATTATTTATTACCAGTTAAACATTTATGTCCAATCAGACATTTATGACCAATCAATCAAGCAAGTCTTTTGCATGTGATATGGTTTGCATCTGATGACAAGTGGTCATACTCTGGTGTTGGATCAAGAATCGATTGGATTGACATGGTTGGATGTTATGAACAAAATATGTGTATTTGATATATTAAAAATGAAATGTCGTGCAATAAGAAATGGATCATATTCTTAATGGGATACTGTTTGGTGAGTCTTTAATGATTTACTCTATTCATTTGTGAATATACTGTATTTTTAATGATTTACTCTATTCATTTGTGAATATACTGTGTTTTTAATGTGAACATTCGGTTTTTAGAAATTTTTAGTTTGAACTTTCAGATTTTTTAACTTGAACTTTCGGATTTTTTAACTTGAACTTTCGGATTTTTTAACTTGAACTTTCGGATTTTTTAACTTGAACTTTCGGATTTTTTAACTTGAACTTTCGGATTATTTAACTTGAACTTTCGGATATTTTAACTTGAACTTTCGGATTTTTAACTTGAACTTTCGGATTTTTAACTTGAACTTTCGGATTTTTAACTTGAACTTTTTGATTTTAGATAATTTTGATTTGAACTTTCGGATCTCAAATATTTTTTGATTTGAACTTTCGGATCAGGAATTTATTTTTTCTACCTTTACAACTATTTTAAAGATGTGTGAATCATCTTGGAAGTTTGAGGGTTCACTTATATTATGTACTAAATTGTTTTTAAATTTTAATATTGCAATATCTTTCGGAATGTGATGGCGAATAGTTTTATTTTTCAAGTATAATGATTTAATTTTAACTTTTTAATTTTTTTTTCTGAAATTTGAAAATTTTCCAATTAAATTACCAAGTTGCAATAGGGGAAGGTTGGCACCATCAAACTAGTTTAACCCCACTTATCGGTCCTAAGTCGAGATTGCACTTGGATATTTTATAAATTTTTATTTTATTTTATAATTTTTTAATTTTGTTTGAAAATGATGGAACATTATATTTTATATTCGCCATTGATATTCTGAAGTGTTTTGGTATTTTGGGATTCATATATTTCAATTTTTAAATTGATAATTGTAATTGTTTTTATATATTTAAATATATATATATATATATATATATATATATATATATATATATATATATATATATATATATATATATATACAGATAGCTATGGAACCTAAGTAGTATAACTATTCAAGATAGGAAATATTAGGCACTGTAGTACAATAACAAACTAATGGCCTTATGAACCAAGATTGCAGGTTTAAATAAGTTTTACGGCTAGCCAACCTTCACCTGTAGTTTGTCTATACAAAGTGCCAAAGGGGAAAGGAAAGAATAATATTTGGAGTAATTTAAATATTACAAATAATATCACTATGCTAATAAAATATAACGATAAAATTATAGCCTACTAGTATTAACGATATAGATTTAAAGTCGATGCAAAAGGTAAATAGTAAGACTTTCTTCGTGAGTGTATCAACTATATGCGTTTCCCGCCAAATATAATAGAGAAAAATCAATACAAATTATGATAGAATAATATAAAGTATATATATATATATATATATATATATATATATATATATATATATATATATAGCCGTTACCAACCCGCTTCACTGGGTATTTTACGATGTTGTATATATGTATAATATTCACATATACATTAAATATTGATATCTAGCATTAAGAATTCGATTGTATTGAAACATATATTTATAGCTGTTACACTCTCGCCCCTTGATATAAAAATAACATAAATTGTAATATCTAATTTCTATTTATATCTAAAATAGAAGGAGAAATATTTTTTTCACTCACTTAACCTAATAATCAAGTGGATTTCCACCAAAGCAACTTTCAGTGGATCTCTAATCCATAAAATAAAAATGCATGCAAAATTTCAAGTCTAAATCTAAAAGAGCAAAAACGGAATTTTTGTCATCAATACCTCGTTGAGAGCACTTTAAGCGGATTCCAATTCAACAAAAGAGACATGCAAACCAAATTTAATTATTATAGTCTTAGGAGTACAAAAACGGGAATTTTGTCTATCAATACGCTCCAATAACTCACCCGCTTCCCCCTGCAGTTGATTTCCGTAAATTCCATTCTTAGTGGAACTCTATTCAACTATAAAGAAAAGTGCTCAACAAATTTCAAGTAAATGAGTTAAATTCAAAAACAGGAATTTTTCTAAAACACGCCTTAATCCCTCGCAACCCCACTCCTTTGGGGGTCCGTTTTCGCAAAATTCTTTCTAAAAGGAACTTTATTCCATGAACGGAACATACCTTCTAATTCAATCAGGTGGTTCTATTAGTTGAAACGCGGAAATATTTATCTATTACGCCCTTTAATCACCCTCAGTGACCCTTGGGGATAAATTTTCCCCAAAACAATTTTGTAGCGGATCTCTGCACCATGAAAGGAATTAGCTTACCAAATTTTAAGACTGTACGTCTAATAGTTTAAAAATGGAAATAATTATCTATAGCGCCCTTTAAGTCCCAACAAAGCCACTTAGAAAACCATTTACACAATACCCAACTCATGACAGATCACTACTCAGTGAACGGAATCTGCTAACTCAATTTCAAGATTTTACGTCTAATAGTTTAACCCTCTAACCGGATAGCACGGAAAATTCCGTCAGTGTAAAGATGCTTCAAAATTGGACTGCACTGATTTTTCTGCCTTCAAGTAACGTTTTCAAAAGCGGATTAGCCGCACTTTTCTGAAATCCATTCCCCTTTTAAGGTTTAACATCTTGAAAGATAATTGGGGACGGAGGAAGCAACACAGCAGGACACTGAAGGGAAGTTTTATGGCTCGCAGGAAACCCCGTGTTTTTACCCTGGGGCAATCGTAAAAAATCGGGGGAAAATTTCTTTAGACCTCAGGAAGTGTTTACTTGTTACCTCGTATTTTAAAAGTTTTGAAAGGTCCCAACGCATAAGTAAAATATGTTACCGTGTCAGTGCAATCTGCTATTTTATATAGTTAGACAAATTATCTTTTTTTAAGTATATTCTTTCGCTTCATTTTTCTTATTTTAATCAAAGCCTTCAGTTTTTGAAACATGATTATTTTATTATAAGAGATACCGAAAAAATTAATAAAGCACCAAACTCTTTAAAATTTGAAACCTTTTCAATTTTCCAACCACAAAAAATTAATAAATTTAAACTTCATCAAATCATTTGAAACATTTTCTTACACTTTGATAAAAATAATAACGAAAAAAAAACTAATTAAGACTTATTAGTTTTTTTTTTTTTTTAGATTTCAAAGCCCAAGTGTTCAGGGAAGATTAAGTACAGTGTCTAGTTACATATTGTTAAAATACACCGAATTATATTTGAATTTTAAGTGCTTGAACTTCAGTTTACATCAAAGACAACATGAATAAAGATTTTCACACATTTTTTTTATAACTTGAATGTTTGAATAAATGGTAATCAAAAATATACGGAAACATTAACAGTAGACATTTATGCATATAAATAAACATAAAAATCAATTTTAAATTCGAGCTATTCAAAAACATTTGAATTATTGTTCAAAAATATCTATTTATACAAAGTACCTCAACATTTATCTTTTTTAAAGGCTAACTGAATAAGTAATTAAAATCTGGATATTTTTTGAAATCTCGACCGTATAAAGCTAGAAATTTTATGTTAGAAATTCCATTTGAAATTTCGAAAAAAAATGCATCGTGAAGTTAAAAATTATTTACCATAAGTTTTAGCAACTGTTTGAGTATAATAAAAATTTCAAATTTTATTATATAGCTTCTTTGGTATCTTTTAATATATTTCGAAGATTTCATACAATTCAGTTGAAAACTGCATGCTAAGAGCAAAAACATACTAAAAAAATTGATGAATATACAATTACAATAAATTCTTACATAGAAGCAAAACTGAGAAGCTAAAGCGTAGGAATGAAAAATTTTGAGTATATCTGAAGTAGTTTTCGAAATGTTTATTTTAATGTTCAGAAAATTTCTGTGCGTTATGTTATACTTAATATTAATTAAATGGTTAAAATAATGTGTTAATATTAGTTATGTAATCGTTTGATGACACATTCATATACTAATAAAAATTATTATGGTCATTGATGCGAATGTCAAGAATTTTATGTAATTTTAAATTCAGACATTAAGATATTGATGTAGAAAATATAAAACGACCATCTAAAATACATGAAAAATTCAGTGTGCTATAAAATGATCTTGACAAACAAAATCTGGCATTTTCACTTACTATGGCAGAGCCGGCTTAGTCAGGGGCGATCTGGAAAAACAGAGAGAGAACCGCGGTTTTGATGGATGCCGCTCTAGGTTTTAAAGTTCCCAGGAAAAATTATATATATATATATAAATTACAAATGCAAAAATAAATCTTGTAATTTTCCATACATTTTTATAACAACGAATTGTGGAATTGGCTTCCAATGCATTGTTGTGTTTAACAATATGTAAGGTAACCGACCCTACTTTAGATAGATTTGTACTACTTTTTCGTATCCGTATTCCTTTTAAAAGTAATTCATGCAGCCGAAATACACCTTTTGCAACCTTAGAAGTTTACGTAAAATATAACGGTTAATTTTAATTTATGGAACTTGTGAAATGTTCATAATTAACCATATCCGTCTAAACAGTTTACATGAAAAAAAAAGTTTGGACTCCCTCATTCATTAGGGATTTATATAAGATTCTAACATTAAATTTTATTTTTCACCGAATAGGATTGAGTGGTAGTGTATAGTGCTTCCACACCACAGGTCTGGGGTTCTATTAACGGGCTGCGCAAGGTCGACTCTGCCTTTCATCCCCGCTACATTGGGTCGATAGAGTACCAAGCTTGCTTCGGGTCTTAAACACTGAAGGTCTCTCTTCATACAGACCACCAAATCGTGACATCTGTTCATGCACCTCAGCGGCCAATGGTCACGTGTATTATGATGGGCACAGTAGTTCCTAGCCCTCATGGATTGTTGTGCCATTGAGTTTAATTTTAAGTTTGAGGATTACCTCACTTTGGGGATGCCCCTTAGATAAACATGTATTTCCACTCATTTGCAATAAAACATTTTTCTTTCAATTACGTTTATTTCAGAAAGAAGTTTGATTTTTCAAATGTATTTGCTTAATAACATGTATATTTGTGTATTAAATTAATAATTTGATCAATCCAAAATTACATGTTTTTAGCTTCTCTAAAAGCTTTTAGGATTTTACAACTGATCTTACAATCCATATACTTTTTATAGTAGTATATTTAAAAATGATAAAGACATTTTTACGACTGTGTGAGCTTTTATGCCTCGTTTATAAATATAAAAAATTACATTCAGCTACAGTTTTTAAAATGTACTGAAATAAGTGGAGGAATAGGATACTTACATATTATGATTATTTTTGACTGCAGTAAGATATATTTATATTTCAGTTTCTTTACAATTTGGATAGAAGTTGCAAGCCATTTTGCGAATAGTTTGATGTTGAGTATAAACCCATAGGCTGTTTAATATTGTAAAGTGTTTTACTTTGATACCAGCACACATTAAAATAAAGCTCATTTGCAGTTACATGATCAGCTTCAGTGATATTTAAATTTTCAAAAATCATCTACACGTACGAAAACATCATCTCACAAAAACACACCATATCTCATAATATATCTTCCTACAGCAGGAAATATTTGTGTTTACTGAAAAATTTAATACAGGATACATTTCCAAGTGTTAAATTTGTTTTTAAAATTTGGTATGAATACATTGTGGAAATGTCAGTTAACTTCACTGAACAAAATTGTTTTAAGTGTACTTTTTTAAAGAAAAAATTAATTAGGGAGAACTTTTTTCACAATAGAATTTGTAATGACTGAATTGTGTGAAAATGTAGTTATCGATGTGTGACATTTTTCCTTGTAATAAAAGAAACAGAAAGATAAGAAATTTAACTTAAGTAGAAATTTAACTTAGTAGAAGTACTGTCATGCGCATTTGAAGTATATCCCCCATTAAAATTAAAAATTATTGACTGAATGTGTGTGTTATGTCCATCACAAATGCCGATGTTGAAAAGGAATTTTTATTTAATACAAAAAGTTCGAAAAGGAGAACACTAGGAAGGAAAATTTAAATTTTTTCCGAAAAATATTCAGTTAACATAAAAATATTTTTCATATGATTTTAATTAAAATAAATTAAAGTATTGAAATACTTTTTATGCTATTTTAAATTAAAAATATAACTGAATAGAGAAAGATCGGTTTTATTTCATAAATATAATCATCGTATATACCATTTATAGTGTTATTGTTTAAAAATGAGATAGGGCCTTTGCTCTTTTTACCTCATTACTTTTTTAAAAAACAGGAAAGTGAGCGCGTTTTCTTACTCTCATATTCAAAAATGACTACAAGATGCCTTTTACTGGTTCAAATCGCAATACCAAAAATATATATATATATATATTTTAATTTTTAAAAAATGACAGAAAAATAAAATTTGTTTGAAGGGAATATAATTAATTTTACACTTCTAACATACTATTTAATTCATTTTTTCCTTTTTTTCCCTGCATTTTGTTTTAATTTTACTGTGACAGAAGATATAGGAGAAAGAAACACCGAATTCCACTACAGTTTCATACAAGATATCCCAAGGCAACTCAACAGCTAGCTGTAAACGATTGATCTATTGGTTCTTACTTGACAAAGTAAACGAACTAGGTCAAAAATTGTAGCCGTTCGACCTCCCAAGTTCTAAGAGGGGGAAAGGAAAGAAGGCTGTTGCATTTTTAAATCGATCTTCAAAATAAGAGTTAACGCATTCGGAATAACTTTTCAGTAGGAAGTTATACACCTAGAGGTTTAAAAAACGAATTAATTGCCTATAACTCCACCTAATACTCTACAACGCCACTTGGGAGTCGATTTTGACAAAACTCATTTTGCAGTGGATCTGTACTCTATTAAATTAATCCGCTTACCAAATTTCAAGACTGTGCGTCTTATAGTTTAAAATTCGAAATAATTATCTATAACGCCCCTTAAGCCCCCGCAACGCCACTTAGGAAACGATTATCACAAATCCCATTTTATGACAGATCTCTACTCAGTGAATGGAATCTGCTTACTCAATTTCAAGATTTTACGTCTAATAGTTTAAAAAAAGAGTTAATTGCCTATATAACGCCCCTTAATTCTCCACAATGCCATTTGGGGTCGATTTTTACAAAATCCATTTTGCAGGGAATCTGTACCCTATGAAATGAATCCGCTTACCAAATTTCAAGACTGTACGTCTAATAGTTTAAGAATGAAAATAATTATGTATAACGCCCCTTAAGCCCTTGCAACGCCACTTAGGAAACAATTTTCAAAAAAACCCATCTTATAGCGGATCTCTACTCAAGGAATAGAATCAGCGTACTAAATTTCGAGATTTTACGTCTAATAGTTTAAAAGAGGTGTTAATTGCCTATAACGCCACTTAATTTACTACAAAGCTACTTGGGAGTCGTTTTTCAGAAAACCCATGCTGTAGGGAGTCTGTACTCTATGAAAGGAATCCGTTTACCAAATTTTTTTCAAGACTGTACGTTTAATAGTTTAAAAATGGAAATAATTATGCATAACGCCGCTTAAACGCCTTCAACGCCCCTTGGAGGTCGATTTTTGAAAAAATCATTATGTAGGGAACCTCTACTTTATGAAAGAAATCTGTGTACCAAGTTTTTCACGACTTTACATCTAAAAGTTTAGTAAAGGAAATAATTATCTATAACGTCCCTTAAACCCTCGTAACGCCCCTTGGGGTTCGAACTTTACAAAATCCGTTCTTAGCTGACATCTATACCATAAAGGGAACCTACCTACCAAATTTCAAGTTTGTACGTTTAATAGTTCCAAAGATATCGTGATTAGTCAGTGAGTGAGTGAGTGAGTCGCTTTTCTCCTTTATATATATATAGATATATAAATTCTATTAAAATTTGTTGGTAAAGAACGTATTTATATAGGTATATAGCCCAATTTTCTCACGAACCACAAGACGCAGAAACTAGCAAATGGTATCAAAATTTTCGCAATGATCCGAAGAATCCGTTTTCACCATTTATATTCCGATAATCCAATTAGTTAAAAAATATTAATTAAAAACCTTAAAACGCATTTATTATGCACGTGGCACCATCTGCGTAGAATCGGAAATATCATTTATTTTCAGAGGAAAATTTGGAACTTTTTTTCAGAGGATTTTAAATATGTTTAAAAATTAATGTAATAAAATTATATATATTTATATATATATATATAATTTTATTACATTAATTTTTAAATATAAATAAATATATATATATATATATATATATATATATATATATACTGCTGGACAATTGCTAAGGACGGATCACAAATTGCAATGTAGCATAACATTAAGCGAGACATGAGGCCTAGTAGGATAAAATATAGTTGTCACACTGTTCAGACATTAGAATAAAGAATATTTATTGTTCTGGAAAGTACAAAAGCTGTGAAACATCTGAAAGAAAAAAAAAATGTTCATTTGATCTGCGTACGGAGAAATGGAACAATGCATCTAAAAGTCCGCAGGCACCTTAAAGAAAGGTATCAGTACGGGACATGTCCACCGTTGAGTGTGATGCAACATTCCACACGTCGTACCATACTTTGCACAACATTATCCAGCAGCTGTTGAGGCAATTTTTCCCATTCCTCTGTGAGTGCACGGATGAAGGTGTTCTTGTTTGTCGGAGGACAGTTTCGACCAGGGACTTGCCTCCCCAAAGCATCCCAAACATTTTCAATGGGGTTTAGATCTGGAGAACGCGCTGGCCATACGAGACGTTGAATACCCTCGCTGTCTAGACA
>BMAU01011134.1:0-27500 GCA_019973935.1 Trichonephila clavipes | reverse complement strand
AAAATGGAAGATTAGTTTGATACTTGAAGATGAAATGAAAAAAAAATATGAGTTAAGTGCTAGATACAGAATTTAATCTTTAATCTAATTTAATTTACTTTACATATATTTATATACATTACCATGGTGAATCATGGTCCATTTGCTTCTAATCTCGAGCGCTTACATCCTACTTTAAGCCACAGACTGTAATCCCGTCAGCGTGGAGTCCTAATACTAGGCGTTCTTTTGTGAAAAAAATTTTATTTTGAAAAATCGAGTGAAATTTCTAAATCTGCTTTAATAACATTGATATAGTAAATTTTGACAACCTTTAATTTCTTTGTCTTTTGCGGCCTGCTAACGCATCTATCTATGTAGAAAACTACATCCCAAGTTAGCTTAAATAAGATGATTACGCAAAGCGATTACCTTGTGGCTTCTTCTCACTAAAACGTAAAATCGTTATATTTAAGCATAGAATAGTAAGATGAAAAAACGATTTATTAACACCCTCAAATTAAAAAAGAGTGATATTTTACAAATAGAGGGATATAAAAACCAACTATTGTATAGTGTCATCTATATGCATTTTTTTTCAACTCAAGCCATTGTTTTTCATTTTATTCATTGTAAACCTAATTCGTATTGATAAAAAGAATAAATATTTATTCAGTTTCTATTATTTGTAGGCCAGCAATGGTACAATGCCAATGTATTCATAAGTAAGTATGAAATTTGATGATGAAATTGGTATGATGCTGGGAGTAAGAAACTATGATCCAAAATATATCACATGTCTGATTGAAAAACTCAGTCATTGAAGAAAAATAAAGCTCAAACAATTTACTTATTCATTAATTATTTCCAAACATTGAAATGAAATACTCTATATAAAACACAACTCTTTATTTATTCGCAGTTATTTATGTATATGGTTACATCCAAACAATCAATTAAATTATTCGCGCTTGTCGTTCTTAGAGGTCATATATTTATAAGTAAGATTTGCATGATATTCAATTTTAGAAATCTCACATGTATTTACCTTTGTCATCAGTATTTAATTAGAGAAGGAATTTATATTTTATGATAATAAACATTAATTTTTTACCGGCTGTTAAGCATCAATTGCATTACATAAATCTTAACCTATTTTTTTATATGTACAACTTTCAATTGCATAATATAAAAGATCCATGCCATTAATGCGGGTATTACGTTAAAGTTGTTTTTATTCAAGACAGCCTTATATTAAGCACAAATGCTTGAATTTCGTTAAAAATGAATAACGTTTTATGTGATCTTAATTTTTCTTCATTATTTTTATGTCATTCTATTAAATCATTTAAGGAGAAAAAAAAATTTAGTTTATACATTTATAAAAACAAATGATAAAATAAAATTTTCTTTTAGAGATAACTCTAAAGTAGATGATAATCAGTGAAAAATAATATTTATCTTAATATTACAGAAATATATAAAACTTTCCTGTTTAAAGTTTTCAAAACAATATATTTAAAAGGAGTAAATACCAGTATATATAATTTTTACTTGCTACATATATGTATTTTTTTAAATGCAAGAAAATGGGACAGAGTTATTTTAGTTTTTATCACATTTATAAATATTGGATAAATTTTATAATTACCCTCTTGTGTAAAACCCATAAAAACTTCTTGATTTTTCCTTGATTACCCATTTCAACATATTTTAGCAGAAATAAAATATCTTCATTTTGTTTAAATATTCAATATATGTTTTATATATACCACTAAATGCTACGTATAGATCAAATAATTAGAAGTATAGTATTGAACAACTCACAATCAAAGTACATAGAATACACATTCAAATGAGAGATTATAAACCTGGTTTTGTCTACATACTTGAGTAAAGCTATTTTGATTACGCTTACCTCACTAGAATAACAAAATTCATAAACTATTTGAATGCCAGAGATAGTATTGTATATTTTCAAAATATTAAAAATAATTTTCATTCTTACACATTCGATGAATAAATAGAAGACCAAAACGATTGTTAAAATCATTCCCAGTCAGAAAGTGATAGAAAACTTACTAGAAATTCTTTCTCAAAGGAAACTAATTGGTAAGTAATGTTGTGAATAAATAAATTGCTTAAGTTGTACCTATAACCCTAACTCAGTGTTTCTCAAAGTGTGGGGCGCGGCCCCCTGGGGGCGATGACCCTACAAGGGGGCGCGAGCATATTGAAAATTTCAAGATTTAAAAAAAAAAATAACTGAAAGAGAAGTAAAACAAAATACTTTCTTCCATAATGAAAAAAATACACAACAACACTGATATAATTTATGTTTTACCATCTGGCGTTTTTCCGTCATCAAATAGCTATCTTTGATCCCAAAACCAAATTAAAGAAGAAAAAACATTTTTGTTTAATTTGCTGTATTTCCTCAATGAGAGATTTTTTTATTACGTTTTTAACGTAAAATATTACTCGTTAAAGAAAAACGAAACCCAGACCCAAAAAATTCTAAGAAGATAAACAATTAATCACTGTAATTATTATTGAAATACTGTACATTAGTTGTAGAAAAGAAAAGGAAGATATGATTCACTTTTCAGCCAGGCTGCATAATACATTTGTTAATCATTTGATTGACCTTCAAACTTACTATTTTTAGATCATCCGTATTTTTCTGAATACACTTTTAAACCGGAGTGGTGGCGCGGGACATCTGTGATCTTTATTGAGGGAAATTGAAACTGATCAAGCAAAAGAAAAACCTGCTGAAATAATACATATTATTCATGATTGAGAAACGCCATGAACATGAAACGAAAGGAAAATTTTTCAATGCTTCCTAAAGAACTCCATCAACCTAATATATGAAGCCATAAGTGTACCACAAGGTTCAGTTCACCTTGTCAAAAGACACAAGAAAAAAAAAGTTCAACTTGCTATTTGTTGATTACCAAAGGAGTCACGAGTTCGTAGTACCACTAAAGATCCTCCGTGTAGGGGAGAGATGCACGTTAAATCTGTCAAGAGCTCAAACGTCCTCTTGTTGGAGTGGTGTGGTAGTTAAAAGAGGCCAGCTCAAGTATCGTCCTCGTCACTTAACCATGGTTCAAAATTACGAGGTAGTCTCCAAAAGCCTCGTGTAGTTGAACAGTGCGACGTTAATATTCACTCACTCGATCATGAAAGCTCATAAAACTACAATAAATTGGAACAAAATATGACAGTTTTGCCAGCAAAATAACATTTATGTAATATTAATGAAAAGTGTCTCTGATTTGCGCATTGCTTGCACTTTTGAATCATTATAAGTTCAGTGTTTTATTGGATTTTTTCTCAAATCTTTAAAAGAAAAATTGAATAGTCCTTGAAAGCCGGGGTAAGTATACTTTCTCTTAATTAAATTATTCACTGGAATTCCGATTTGTATCTCGTGTACAGTAAAAATAATTATAAACAAATGATTGGGGTGACTGAGTCCCCCGCAGTACCATAGCGTTAGTATCGAGTGCGCGTCTGCTCCTGGATTAAAACATTTTGAATCTTCTCGCTTTAAATATTAAAAAGTAACACAATTATTCTTCATCGGAATTTTATATTCTTTTCATTCTTTAACATTAATTTAAATGGTAATTCTGCGAGATTTAAAGTTACAGTTCTTTTAAACAGTTATTTACAATTATAGCATTTATCTAAAAAATCATTTTACATTTTTGTATACAATGTCGTGCAAGTTTTACTCTCTTTACAGTTCAGCTATAATATCAATAATGATGTTTTATTTTTTTAAAAATAACTCTAAAAGCTAGTTTCAGCCAGTATACATTTAATCATTAGTACTGAAGAAAGTATTTTATAAATAATTTCTTAATACTAAATTAAGAGCAAGTTTGATAATTATTAGGGACTTTCTGGGCTTGTCTTGTAGAGCCAAGTTTTCAAAGGAAAGTTTAATATCAAAATTGACACTCTGAGTTATTTTCTATATTTAGCTGAGATTTATATTTGGTCTTCAAAGCAGCCACCGCAGAAAATTTCGGTTTCACAAAGGTAGAATGTTGAAAATGGTAATAGTATACGAAGTGCTTTTTGTTTTCAGTACAGAGAATTCATCATCCACCTCTACCCAAAATTCAAAAGAGCGATTTATTACAAAATTGCCTTTTAAGTTTTCACTGTATGTGAAATGTATGAAGATTTCTTCTTCGGAAGTTGAGAGTCCTTCTGGAGTATCTTGAAATAGATCCCTAATCCTCTCGTAACTTGCTACCAAGTTGTCCTCATCCAGAAAATACTTTTTAAAATTCTTTGCCAACATAGCTAAATGATTTTACATGGTTTTAGAAACAACTTTTACATGTTGTTCTTCAGATTTGTAAGTTTTGACACAAAAACGACCTGGGGCTTCCCCATCATTTAGTTTAGTGGTGGTAAATCCAAAATTTAAGTATTTTTGAGAATATTTATTGCCTTGATTTAATTTTCGGAACCATTCTCGTCTGTGTACTTGTTGATCCTTCATTATCGTCGAATGTTTGCTTACGACTTAAAAATGTATGTATGATTTTGTTTTAATCTACTGCCATAGATACTTAATTACCGTGAATTACAATTAACGTAAATTTAAATTTAAAAAAATTATAAACAAGCTGGATTTGGTAACTAAAGAAGTATCGAGTCGACCAAAACTGACTGGAATTGTACGAGGTTTTTACATGTTTTGCGCAGATGCCCGATAGGTTGCCCAGACTAACGCAAACGTACCCTATAATGCCAAATGTGATGGATATGATAGAGAGCTACATATTAGACTATTTTTCTAATGAAAATTGTACTTTGAAACGAATGCTGAAGGAGAAATAAATCTTTAATTAAATGTATCATTTTGCGAACTGTTCCAATTTAAAAATTAGAGAAAGAAAAATTAACATAATAATAAGTAAATAATATATATTTTAAGTAATTTCTTAAAATATATATTACTAAAAGTTATATGTAAAAATTTTATATACTTATCGTATTAATTTGTACGGTTTATAATTAAGATCGTATTGTACCTTTAGCGTCTCTCTCAAAGTGCATTTTTATTGCAGTAAATACATTATTGTTGACGGGGGCGCGACAAAAATTATGATTGAAAATTGGGTCGCCAGTATTGAAAGTTTGAGAAACACTGCCCTAACTGATATGATATTCCTGTCAGTGTTTATCAAGACTTTAATCAATATTGGGTAGTATTATAAGTCATAAACACATATATTTATAATAAGCTGCAATGAACTTATTAGGGGAATTGTTCTTGATCAACATATATTTTTAAATTAAGAAAAATACAAGTAAACTCTTTCTTACCCAAAATGAATATGTGCATCGTAAAAGTTTATTTAAATCCAATTTAAAAATTTAAATCATTAGTTTCAAAAGTTTGATTCTTTTATATAGAAATTTTCATTAGCATTATGAACTTTAATTATTAATTATGGAGTCAATATATAAATATTCACATAAGGTAATCTTTATCATGTATTTGTTTACATTGCGTGAGTATAAAATTTAATGAAGATTTCTTGTATGTGTGATGAACCATTTTGAAATAGACATGAATAATAATGAATGGTTTGTTTTCTATATGCTTTTCCTCCCCTTATCCTTATTTGTCCTTACTGATATTAAATCAGGTTCTAGTACAACATATTTACAATGACATCAATGATTGGGAATCCAGGCCACAGTGATGTTAGTTCAGAAACAAAAGTAACACTGCAGCATTCTGCTAACTTTCACCATGTCTTTGAGGGAGCATTCGAAACAAATGAGTATGATTGCTGAAAACTACAGACTCTTAACATTATAAAAGCAATAAGGCGCACACTTTTTGAACATTCTTATAAAAAAAGGCTTAATTTTGAAGTTTGAATTATCCGTCACGTAGGCTGGACCTTCATCTAGCGACTTTCTTTCGTTTCTGTACCTGAAGAAACACCAAACAAGACGGAATGTAGCCAATACGAACGTTACAATGTGGTAGAGATAAAAATTGAACTTGGACTGGAATTTTTCAAAATGAGGTAAACTTCTATATCTCTGTGGGATATATAGACTTGTACCCAGAACAAACAAATGTAGAAACAAAAGACTTAACTTTATAGTAAAATGAAACATGTACTAGTAAAAATATTTTGATTATTGTGAATAATAGGTATATATATATATATATATATATATATATATATCTGTGTATCTGTGTATTACAATTTGAAATCAAATAGTAAAAAAGGCTTCACACACACACACACACAGATGTTTTCCAAATAAAAAAAATATTCAGTGTAGTGTCGAGAACTCTTAGAATTATTTCTATTTTTGATAGTGTGAGGGTTCACATAGCTCTTTGCCAAAATCATTTTTATTCCAAATTAAATAAACAAAGAATTAATTTCAGTAGTAAATGGTTGCTCTGCAAAATCTTTCCCTGGATAAAAGTTCTAGTCCCATTTAAATTGAAAATATCTTGAGATGATCGTTTCCTGGGAGCAGCTATCTTCGCAAACCTTTTCGCTGGTATGATCCAAAGTCGGTTCATTAAAGCGGTTTCTATCTCTCGATCCTAAAGGTGTGGCTTCTCCGCAAACTCTATCGAACGTCTTCGAAGAAGCAAAATAAAACTGAAGCTGAAAGTAATGCAGAAGATTGGACGGAATCGAGAAAGGTCCACGTCAACTTGCACCCTCCAGGTTAAGGTCGACATTCCTTTTCATTCAAATAGTTCATGGTCTACATGTCCGAAGGGATCCAACAGTGGACACTGTACACCGGAGCTACTTTTCTATAGATCATTGTGCTCGAAGTTATCTCAGGGCTGGTGGGGGTGTTTGTGCTTTCACCATATCTACCTTCAGAATTGGCAAAACACCTGTTTGCTCTCAGAAATGGGGAAAGAATACACGATCTCTTTTGAAAGATACAATGTCCTATCTAGGCATTTCGGTCACATCATGCATCAAAATTGACAATAAATTTCGAATAATGAGCCGACGTCACATCGGATATTATAAATTAACAAAAATATTTGGTATACTAAGTAATAAAATGTTGGTAATGAGTTTTAATTAATATGATGATACACTATTTCTTTTTTACTGGCCGTAGAAAACTTCTTGGATTTAGCTAATATAAATCGTTTTTTAAATATCTAAAATTGTTTTTTACGAGTATAATAGTAAATATATGTAATGGAACTTCAAAATATATCTAAATCCCTTAAAACAACATATGTTATTTAATGCATTAAATTTATGGAAAACAAAGCCTTTTTATTAATTTCTTTCAATAGATTTGTAAGCAAATCTAGCAATATTAGATTCCCTTTGAACTTTCATGAATTTGAAAGAACTAATACAGTTATCGGAAAAATGACATTTTATTTCTCATTTAAGCCTACACAACATTTACATAGTATAGAATAAAAAATTGTAATTAAACGTATTACAATGACAGAAATCCATAAATTTGAAATTGCTTCGTTAATTACTTTTAACCGATATTACTAAAAAGGATAATCATAGAAAGATAATATCACAATTATGATTTATAAGTATTTTAGACTATAATACTTGCAAATAATACAACAAGACTTATTTTAATGAAATGTTCAGCTCACAGGCTTAATTTTCCAGAACTTCCAGGAGAAGTATTTCAGCAAGATATTATTTAAGTTTGTGTGTGTATACTTTAACGGGAATACAGAGCCTTCACATCAGACATTCAAAGTTACGTTTCTTCTGTGGCTTCCTTTTCCATAGATTTGTAGCCCCATTGAGTATGTTTAGGATTGCTTAGGTCTGACTACCTCGTTATGCAAAGGATTCGGAAAAATATTGTCATTAAATAGAAGGCAACTAAAACACATTTCATTGCTGTAGCATTAAAAGTCTGTGATTCAAGCCATAATAAGTACAGTGTCTCATCGCTGCACTTCGCAGTTGCCCAAGATATAGATGATATTAAGGTATCCGACTAAACTAAAATCATCATTTGATTCAAAATTTGACAAATTCTTTTATTATTTTGTTTTATAGACCATCTTATTAGCTTAATATAAAAATACTAAGATTTTATTTTTAAATTGCTAGAACAATAACTTCAAGTGTTTTATTAAAAAAAGATGCCATAAATTTACACAAGATGTCAAAATAAAAATGCGTTTTACTCGAAATGAGTTTTTTTCGAAAAACTCAAAAGGGGACAGGGATTGCTCAACAAGTTTTGAAAATAATTTGCTGAATTTTTTGTGAATGTTTTGTATAACAGTAGAAGTGTTTTGACCTTCAGATTTATCAATCACTATTTTATTTCAAAATTTACAGTCCTTTATGTGAATATAATCACTGTTTTTTAAGCAATTTCATATAGTCACTAAGATAGAGTGCTCTAGTTTTTGTAAAAATTAAAATATCTCTTATCCTGAAGATCACATTTCAAACATGAATAACAATGTAACACATTAAAATTGAAAAATTGAGAATTTGTTCAGAGACTTTTTGCACAAAGCGGGCCCCATTTATACAATTTTTTGTACATGTTCACCAGTTTTTTCCCCTTTTAATAATAATAAATTTTTTTTCTGTTTTCAATTTTACGATTTTTTTCTTCACATATACTAAATAAATCTAAAAATCACAAAAAAAAAAAAAAAAAAAAATACCCATATATCCATTGTTTCAAAAAACAGTTGTAGCAAGTAGTCGGATACCTTAATTTTTGGTATTAGTTTTATTTAATTGCCCTGTAAATATAATAATTTATTTAAAACATTATATCTAATAAGTGTATTAAATTTAATCATTTTCTGATTGTACCCACAGTGTTGAGATTTACTTAAACAGTAGCATATTCTGGCAATTCTAGTGAAGAGTTTTGTGCACTCAAAGTTAATATCTCTTATAAGTTTGTACTTTTTTATAAAATAAAAATAAAATAAAAACGGATGTTGTTCCTAGTGGTTCCCCCCTCCCAGGAATATGGGCTTAGTAGAGTTGTTATTTAACCCTAAACAAACAATAAATAGATATATATGAAATAATTAGTCAATCAGAATAAATAAGTAACTATAAGTTTTTAAATTTTTTTTTATGTAACTCAATATCACTGTTTAAAATAATAGAAGAAAATGATTCACTGCCATTAAAGTCACTTTTATCATTAAAAATATCAGAATAATAACTTTTAGAATCACACTATATCTTACTCTTCTTCACCTTTGGAGGCCTGAAACTGACGTCATTTCACTTCTAAACACTGAAGTGCTAATTCTAGTGAAATATTGTACACGAATCTCTATCATTCACTCTAGTGCAGTCATCTATTAATAAAAAAAAACTACTTTAGAGCGTGATAATCACATTTGTAGCTTTTGAAACAGTGTAAAGTTCAGATGGACGCTTACAGTGATTCCAAAACGTGGAGGGATAGATTAGGATAAATGCGCTGACAGAAGGTTCACAACGACCTAAGGGTTAAAGACGTTCTGTTCATGTTCTAAAATAAACATAAATGATTTTTTTATGGAATTCGTTTGAAAAAAAAGATATGAACAGAAGCAAATTTGTGACATTTTTCTTTTAATTCTTTTTATAATAAAACCCACAAAAAAGTCCTAAAATATTAGTTTTTGTCTTATATGATTATCAAACTGCATAAATATTTTCTATAATTAACTATCTTTCATGGAAATATTTACTTACAATAATGATATTTAAAAAAATAATCTAATGAGTCAGAAAATTAAATAGGATACCTAAGTTAAAATATGCAAAAACATAGAACTGTACCTTCCTTATAAGCATTTGTCTTAAAATCATTTTAATGCAGTGCGTTCAAACTCATCATTATTAGAACAATTACTAAAATATTTTTTGACAAATCAATGTTGCTGTGCATCTCATTTCAGGTAATATGCAAAAAAATTGACGATATTCCTTTTCTAGTGCTGCCAAAAAAATCTGTCTTTCTACTGACATTTACATCTCTGAACAGAATAAAAAGGCATGCAATTTTAAAAATGTATACTTAGTTTAATAGAAATCAATAGGATAAATGAATAACTTTTTTTTTAAAGTTTTATGTTTCACTCAATAAGACTGAAGACTTAGGAATACAAGGTTCATTTAATAGCGGAATATATTTAAATGTCATTATAAACATTCTAATGAATGAAAGGTTCTTTTTAAAAGCTTTTTAATTCACCCTCTAACCGGGCAGCACGAATTTTTCTGCCCTACTGGAGAGGCAAAATTACGAGGTCCATCACTAAATGCCCTCGTGTAGCTGAACAGTGCGACGTTAATATTCACTCACTTGGCGACGGACCTCGTAATTTTAAACCATGGTCAAGTGACGAGGTTGAAGCTTGAGCATCGCTCCCTTACACAGCGGATCTTCAGTTGTGCTGGGGTCGAACAAATGACACGCCAGCTACGAGTCCGTTACTTTGACCATTAGGCTACCGCGGCCTCACAATGCGGTTGAAAACTGCCTGTTATGAGTAAAAATATGCTGAAACATTTAATGAACTTATAATAGATTTTTGAATATAAGATAGATGTGTTATATGCTAAAATGACAATATGTAAAAGTTATGAGAATATCGATGACAATTTTTGAAAAATTCAATTTAAGTTTCCGTTTGAAACTTATTCGTTTTTTTCGCATTTAATATTAAATAGTCGCGATAACAAATTAATAGTTTAACGCATTCATAGATTATAAAAAATAAAGGTATAAATGACATTGTTGGGAATAATAAGTTTCTATAGTTTTGAATTCAGACTTCTTTGCAGGAGTGTAGACTATTAAAAGGCTGATGTAGAAGTTAGAAAACTAATATTTAAAATATATGGAAAACAATATCTGCAATTCCATGATCTTGACGAGCAGAAGACGGCATTTTTACTTAGTAGGGCAGAGTAAGCATAAGGTAGGAACTTGTGGAGTAAACAACCAGGCCTCTGCAGTTTTGGCAGGTAATGAACTCCCATTTGTTGCTTTCTCTCTCAGTAAGGAATATAAAAATAACAAATACAAAAAAAGGTCATGTAAAATTTTATATATTTTAATAACAATGAATTGTGAACTTAATTTCCAATTCATTGTCACGAGTTGGCAGTAACTACGGTACTCTATCGACCGTACTTATATATATATATATATATATATATATATATATATATATATATATATATATATATATATATATATATATATATATATATATATATATATATATATATATATAAGAAGTACGGTTGATAGAGTGCCAATAATTTTAACGCAATTTTATACTTCGTTCTCGTAAACTTTACTCCTTTTAAAACATGTATTGCCAAAATACTCTCCTTTTGTATATTTATAAAATTTTAAAAATATAATGGTTATCTTACCCAACATTTTAAATCAGGGGCGGCAACTGTGTAGCTAAGACGTGCCAAACCATTCTGTCAGTATCATTCAGTGTGCCACATAGTAGGAAATTTTTGAAATCCTTCGATTCTTACGGTAATATTTGCAGATTTAAAGAATACAGGTAAATAATTTAGATTTACAGTTTTATTTTATATTAATTATGGATCAATAAAATACATTTATTAACATAAAAATAAGCAATACAAAATGTTACTATTTCTTCAACAAAGAAAAAAAATTAAAAATGTATGTTTCCAACATATTTATTTAAATAAGAAATAGACAAAGTGAAATATAAGTTATTCCCTTCATTACAGTTAAATAAAAATTATAATGCGAATTAACGCTTTCACCATTCTTTTTCATATCGCATAACCAGGGGTATAATGCGTGACGCGATTCTGAGCATTCAGTTGTTAAACAATTTCTTTGCGGAGTCGAAATATTTTTCATATTACGAAATATTTTTTACTTTGATATGCCGAATCATAAGTGGAAAGCAGAGTACATGCAATTTTCTATTTTCGACAATTAAATCCCCTAGCAATAACATTCAATTATTTACAAAATAGCTGTAAATTTATCCATAGAATTATCTTTTAGATTATTTTGTAGTTCCATAAATGTCCATAACTAAGAAGATGTTTGTCAAATAAGGTCTATTATCAACTTCCATCCACTCAAGAATTGACAAATTTGTAGAGTAGTGCTGAGTGCCACTAAGAATTGTACCACGTGCCACAGGTCCATAGATTGCCGACACGTTTTAAATGTTCTTATTAACTAACCATCTCCTATTCAAACACAATTTAGATGATAAAAAAGGGTTTGCATTCATTTTGAGGGGAATTGTATTAGATTCAACCGTAAGTAATTTTGTGTATCAAAAATTTACATTGTTTCGGGGATCCCCTTAGAGCAAAATGAAAGGAATTTGACATAATTATAGTAAGTTTCTCTAAAAGGGGAAACGTTCACTTTTAAAATACACTGCATAAAGTGGTTTTAGGTGTACGAAGTTAAAATTCGATATTATTCCTAAAATAAATTTTGATATTTTGGTTTTTCGTTAAGTTTTGAAGTTTTATTTCTTCAAATATACTTTTTCATTACATTTCTTTCAAACTTGCTATTTCATTTGCGGCCACGGTAGCCTGATGTTCATTGTTATGAACTCGTGTCAAGTGTTCGAGCCCTGGTACCACAAAAGTTTAGCGTTGAAGAGGAGCTGATGCACGTTAAACACGTCGAGGTCAAAAGTCCTCACGTTGGTGTGATGTGGAATTTTGTAGTCGCTCGTCAAGCCACCGTGTTGAAGTTATCAGCACTCAGTACGCTAAACTGTTCGTCCTCGTCACACTTAACAGCGGTTCAAAAATTATATTTACGATTTAGTCGCTCGTAAAATATTTGTAGCCACCGTGTTGACTTAGAATGCAATATAAAATCTTGACGTGTGCACTCTGAGTTAATTCGAGGTACGCTAAACTGTTCCAAATATGCACATTAGATATAATTCAAATGAGGATAAAGCAAACAATTGTAATTTTTATGCTGCTGTAATTTTCTCACTCAAATATCAAAAATGCGAGCGCTTCTCAAACTTTATCTGGCGCCCCCTTTCAATCACGTCTGCAATGCACTCGTGAGGGTTACTTTTAAGCAAAAAAAGTTAAGTAATGAGTATAATTACTAAGTTATTTAAAACTGCTTGTTTAGCTAATAATTATTAAACTTGTTCTTAATTATATTTTAATTAGTCGATTTAGTCGTGAAACATCAAAAACTTGGATAAAAATATTGCAATAATAATGTACTTTTAAATAAAGCAATATTTAATAAACCGAAAATTCATGAAATACTTAGATTTTTTAGAAGCAAATTAACTAGAAAATGTGTTAGGACAAAACATAGATATATTTAGAAAATGATAGAGGGTTTTCTTATCTTAAAACTCCTTTCAAAAAATTTTTGCTCTGTAAGACAAGCCCATGGACTCTATCTTGAACAGGAAAAACGTCTAAGGGACCCAATTAGAAACAATAATAAAAAAATGCACTTTGAGAGAGAGACGCTAAAGTTACAATACGATCTTCAAAATTAAAAATATGAGAAAAACACTTATTATGTTATTTTTTTCTCCTAATTTTTAAATTGGAACAGATCGCAAAATGATGTATTTAATTAAAATTTATTTCCTTCAGCATTCATTTCTCAAAGGCATAAAAAATAGTCTAGTCAATGTCTTCCATATCCATCACATCTGGCATTATAGGGTACGTTTGCGTGAGTCTGGGCCTGTAAAGCTTTAATTTTTAATTTTTTAATATGTATCATACATACATTTTTAAGTCAAACATTCGACCATAATAAAGTTCTACATGAAAATTCTACTTGAAATATATATATGGAAAGCCCCTTCTCAAATTAAATTTTGGACTGACTGAAAATATTTTTTACAAATCTGTAAACTAATTCAAAATTTTAAAAAAGTATTTTCTGGATGAGGACAGCTTGGTAGCAAGTTACGATATTGATATTTCTCACATACTTGTTAACTTTCTTCATAGATTTCAATGCAGCGAAAATAAAAAGCAATTTTGTAATAAATCGCTCTTTGAATTCTGTTTTATCTGTACTGAAAACCTTATATATTCTTTTCAAGATCCTTTTTTTTCAAACCGGATTTTCTGCAGTGGATGCCTGAAGACAAAATATAGATCTCAGCTAAATATAGAAAAAAAAACTCTTTAAGTGTCAATTTCTGATTTAATTATTAAAAAAATAGTAGTTGATTGAATATTAACGTCGCACTGTTCAAACGGACCACGTAATTTTGAACCATGGTCAAGTGACGTGGATGAAATGGCACCAACTACCACACCCACACCAACGGGATAAAGTTTCAACTCTCATTTAATATATGGCGGGTTTTTTTTCTACCGCGGCCAAATTCAGTTAAGAAATTATTTATAAAATACCCCATACTGATACATGGCAGGACTAAGAGTTCAAAAAATTTATTCTTGAGCTGAACTTTTGTGTGCACACACACGCATTGATTTAAAATGACTAAATGTAATTGTAAATACTAGAAGAACGAATTTTAAACCTATTTTAGAATTATAATTAAATTATGAAAAGTATAAAATTCCGATGAAGAATAATTGTGTTACTTTTTAACATTTAAAGCGAGAAGACTTCAAAAGTTTAACCCGGGAGCAGGCGCGTACTCGATACTAACATTAATGGTAGTGCGGGGGACTCAGTCACCCCAATCATTTGTTAGTATTTTACTGTACACGATACAATCGAATTCTAGTGAATATTTTAATTTATAGAAAGTATACTTACCTTCTTTCAAGGACTATTCAATTCTTTGATGATTTGAGAAAAAATCCAATAAAACTGAACTAAAATTATTCAAAGTACAAGACCATAATAAAGGACGGAAATCAGACTCTTTTCAATTTATCCTACCAGAAATGTTAAACCAATCAATTCTTTTTCAAAATATCGCAAAACTCAATTATTTACAATTTCCTTAAGCGAAAAAAAAAAAAAAAAGCAAACACATGAAAGATGGGAGGGAACTAATATTGATAATAATAACCATACCATAAGATTGAAGGTCAACATTCAGATTTTTTATCCAGAAACTGAAATATTTTGACATCTACTAATTTTAAGAAACATCTGTCTTTTGGGGATCATATATATAGCCTTTGTTGCTCCATATCCCACAAAACCTGAACTGAACTGAACGTACTATGCAGCCTGGCTGAAAAGTGAATCATGACTTCCTTTTCTTTTTCTACAACTAATGTACAGTATTTCAATAATAATTGCAGCGGTGAATTGTTTATCTTCTTAGAATTTTTCTCACGGTCTGTGTTTCGTTTTTTCTTTTAACGAGTAATATTTTATGTTAAAACGTAATAAAAAAAATCTCTCATTGAGGAAAAACAGCAAATAAAACAAAATGTTTTTTTTTTTTTTTTCTTTAATTTGGTTTTGGGATCAAAGATAGCTATTTGATGACGGAAAAGCTAGATAATAAATATAAATTATATCAGTGTGTTGTGTGTATTTATTTTTATTATGGAAGAAAGCATTTTGTTTTACTTCTCTTTCCGGTTATTTTTTTTAAATCTTTAAATTTTCGATACGCTCGCGCCCCCCTTGTAGGTCATCGCGCCCCCAGGGGGCGCGCCCCACACTTTGAGAAACACTGCTGTAAAGCTTTAATTTTTTAATATGTTACTATCCAACTTATGTTCTGCATGAAAATTCTACTTGAAATATATATAAATATGACTGAAAATATTTTTTCTAATTCAAAATTTTCTTCGACATAATATTGATAACAATTGTTAATTTGATCAATTATTCTGTTTTATCAGAACCTTATATATTCTCAAGAGTTTTAAATGCAAATTATTTATACAGAAAATAGTAGTGATACAAACGTAATCCAGAAATCACCAAGATTGTAAATAATATATTTTTTTTTCTGAGTTCCCCATCGTGGCAGGTAAGCAAGTTTAAGTTTTTGTTGCATGACTTTAAAATACTGTAATGTAGTACTACGATATATTTATTATAATGTAGTTTGTGGTTTGTCAGGGAAATATTTAGTTCATTCTGCAACATTTGCATTCTGTTGCCTAATTGTAATATCACCTGAAAGCTGGATTTTAGATTTACCATTTTCAGTCATATTCCATCCCTTTCAAGTATTATTTATCACAGTAGCCTGCGTACATTTTGGTCATGACATTTTTCAAAAGGAAAAAAAATAATGAAAACAAAGTAAAGAGCTTTTAAATTATATAAACTATGTGTCAAAAAATAAATTGGTCTTTAAATCAATCTTAATTAAGTAAATGTGAGAAAACTCAAAAACTTAAAAACATAAGCAAACAGAAAGGATTTTAGAAATTAAAATTGCAGTTAATAGACATTTCACACGAAATAATGGATTGTGTTAAAAAAAAATATTTTTAATTAATTCAATCTAGGAATTCAAAAATGCTTTAAAATGAAACCGAATTTAAAATCAAAACTCAAAAAATTAAAATTTCTTAAAATCTAATTGGTTTTTAGATCAGAAATTGAGCAAGTTTTCCAAATATATATATATATATATATATATATTTCATATATATATATATTTAAATATATAAAAACAATCACAATTATCAATTTAAAAATTGAAATATATGAATCCCAAAATACCAAAACACTTCAGAATATCAATGGCGAATATAAAAGATAATGTTCCATCATTTTCAAACAAAATTAAAAAAATATAAAATAAATAAAAATTTTATAAAATATCCAAGTGCAATCTCGGACTTAGGACCGATAAGTGGGGTTAAACTAGTTTGATGGCGCCAACCTTCCCCCTATTGCAACTTGGTAAGTTAATTGGAAATTTTCAAATTTTAGAAGAAAAAAATTTAAAATCTAAAAATTAAAAAGTTAAAATTAAACCATTATACTTTAAATTAAAAAGTTAAAATTAAATCATTATACTTGAAAAATAAAACTATTCGCCATCACATTCCGAAAGATATTGCAATATTAAAATTTAAAAACAATTTAGTGCATAATATAAGTGAACCTCCAAACTCCCAAGATGATGCACCCATCTTTAAAATAGTTGTAAAGGTAGAAAAAATAAAATCCTGATCCGAAAGTTCAAATCAAAAAATATTTGAGATGCGAAAGTTCAAATCAAAAATTATCTAAAATCAAAAAGTTCAAATTAAAAAATCCGAAAGTTCAAGTTAAAAATCTGAAAGTTCAAATTAAAAAATCTGAAAGTTCAAGTTAAAAATCTGAAAGTTCAAGTTAAAAAATCTGAAAGTTCAATCTAAAAAATTCGAAAGTTCAAGCTAAAAATCCGAAAGTTCAAACTAAAAATTTCTAAAAAACCGAATGTTCACATTAAAAACACAGTATATTCACAAATGAATAGAGTAAATCATTAAAAATACAGTATATTCACAAATGAATAGAGTAAATCATTAAAAATACAGTATATTCACAAATGAATAGAGTAAATCATTAAAGACTCACCAAACAGTATCCCATCAAGAATATGATCCATTCCTTATAGCACGACTTTTCATTTATAATATATCAATTACATCATATTTTGCTCATAACATCTAACCATGTCAATCCAATCGATTCTTGATCCAACACTAGAGTATGACTACTTGGCATTAGATGCAAACCATATCACATGTAAAAAAGACTTGCTTGATTGATTGGACATAAATGTCTGTTTGGACATAAATGTTTAACTGGTAATAAATAATTTTAAAGTGTATATATAGTCGTGTAAATATTGTTTTAAGTGTGTGTGTATTAAAATGTATATTAAAAATGTAACCTGTGTGTGGAATGCACAAATTCTTCACAGCTGGACCACTAACAAGCTGACTTTGTGGACCTAATGTTGTGTGGTGGATTTGTGCATTTACGAGTTTAAATATATTTTTAAGAGATATTTCTGATCTATATATTTTTTCAGGAAATTGATGGGATAATCATTTTGTATGCACAATAATATAAATTTCTGGATATTTTTGAATCTATCAATATTGTGCGTAGTTAAATTATTATTTCTCAATAAAAAATTTAAAATTATATTTCTAAATACAGATATATGAAGACAACTATTGAAGTTTGGTATCTTAATGACATTGAATTTAAATGCTTCCCTTTTATCATATATATTGCAATATAATTTGTTGTCAATAATAGTTAAATCCAAATCCACACAAAAATTCAACTCTGTTTGAGTTAAAATTCGTCTGTATTAATTTTAGATATTACGGATAAAAACTAATGTTAGGTTTAAATTCTATATCATGACCTATAATAATTAAATCATCTATGTATCTTAACAAGACGCAAGAGGGTTCCTTTCTTCGAACTATTTCATAATGGTGTAAATACAGGTTAGCGAGACTATTACTAGCCGGGCCACCTGAGGCAATCCTTTGATTTGTTTATAAAGTTTGTTCTCAAAAATAATGAAGTTCTCCTGTATAACAAAACGAATAAGTGTATTGAACTTTTCAGAACTAATGTAATTATTCAAATCATATTTCTCATATGCATCTGAAAGTACCTGAATTATATCTTCTATTTTAATGGAGTTAAATAAATCTTCGAAATCGAACCCATTCACAGAAAATACCTCTTGTTGATCAACTTTCTTTATTACATCATGGCTGTTTTTTATAATAGAAGTATCCTTAAATTTGTCTATTGTATCTTGTAATATGGTCTGTAAAATTCTTCCCGATTTTGATATATAAGTATTGAACCCATTTGTTACATTGCGGAATTTGATTGGATTCTTGTGAAATTTAGGAGTCAGAAATATATGGGGATATATAATTTTATTGCTAGAAATATTTAATTGTTTACCAAATGCCAATAATATGTTGTTAATTTCTTTCATACTAAATTTACTTTCATCATATGCATTATTATTTTGTATATGATCATTTATTAATTTACTATAATAATATTTACATATAATTGCATAATTTTCTGGTACTTTATCTACATAAACAATCACAAAGTGTTTTTGTAAGTTTTCTATTGGTCCCTTAATTTTTCTATAACAATCTTCATTTTTTGTTCTAAAATTAAAATTCATTAAGTCCTTGAGGACATGAAAACCATATTCTTTAAAAGCCTGAGTAGGTAAATTATATTTAATTGCAACATTTAGAATAAATTTATTAATATCTTCTGAAAGTTGTTTTCTCACATTTAAATTGCTGTTTGAAATAGTCAATCGATAACCAGTACCTTTGCTTATAAAATTTCTCTTAATTTCTGTGTGATCCTGTACAATTTCTAAGTTGCCAGTTATTACGTGCCCATGATATTCGTCTACGTAATACTTGTATTCATTGCAACGACATTCTTTTTTATCCACCAATTCCTTAATACTATTATAGTTAAAAATTGATCTACTAATTTTTTATTATACTTGAACGCTCGTTTTATTAGCACATTTTTCATCGGAAATAAATCCATGTGTTTCCCAAATATTTCAGAAAATTGTATCCCATTATATGATTTATTCATGTATAGCAAAGTACAATATTCTATATTATAAACCTCCTTAGAGTCTATTTTTATTTTTAATCTATTTGTAATATATTTGCATAAATCCATTACCAAGTGTGATCCATGATTATCTTTTAATCTAATACTTTTTAATAAATTTAAAACTATTATTATTTCCTGTTTATTAAGTCCAAATAAAAAATACTTTATTTTTCCAACAATAAAACTATTCTCAAATTCTTGTAATAAATTATTTACTTCTTTTTTAACTGTATCTATATCTCTATTTCTCTGTTTTTGCGTCTACCCCTACCAACTCTTTTTCTCTTATTACTATTATTTCTACTATTATAAATAGATTCTTTATCATTTTGTTTCACTGCCTGTATTAAATTCTTATTATTCCATATTACATTCAATCCGTAAGGATACATAGCATTATAAATACCAATGTAAACGTTTTCATACAATAGTCTATTTATCTTATTTGGAACAATTTTAATAATATTTAACGCAACATCTTCAAAGCCATGTTTATTAAAATGTTGTATTTCTATTCTTCCTATATTTTTTTGTTGATGTATTATTTCCAATGTCGGATCTATGTTGGTTGATTCTCAGGTTCATAGCTCCTGATGTTTGACCTATATATTTAAAGCCGCAAACACCACATGTCAACATATAAATGCAGTTGAATGTTTTACAGAACTTAAATTCTGATTCTTCATTATTCTGTTCATGTTGCATCATGGGGCAGGTTTTGCATCTTTTATCCCCACATTTTCTAAATCTCAATTTTAAATGATCTGAATCACTATGATACTTATTATCAAATGTTTCGTCAAATTTAAAATAATTACATTTCGATTCATAATTTCTCCACTTCGATACATCTCATAGTAATTTCTACAAATCCAGTATTCCAAATAATACGCGTTTTATATCTCTTAATGTTTTTCATTATCATGCATTCCTAATTTCGTAAATTTCTCATTAACCAACGAACAAGAAGCTAACGTTTTTTTATTTTTTATATTATTTATAATTTTTTTGCATGCTGTCTCATATTGTCTGCGCCTTCTATATTCTTCCAAATCACTCTTATGTAATTGTCTCATTTTATCATATTCCATCATAACCAAAAAAATATCATTCTCTCTGTAATGGTAATTGATTGACGATAGCACAAACATCATCATATTGTACCACCGAGCAATGACAATCAAAATTGAAAGCCAAGTTGCCAGTCTTTAAAAATATATAAATCTTTAATATCATTATGTGTTTGAGTTAATATATATATATATATATATATTCCATTAAAAATTACTTTATATTCTCCTCATCCACTTACTCAGATATAAACCCTCATGTCTCAAAATAATTCACACACCATCAGATTAACATATGAATATTCATGTCAAACACATGAATCAAAAATAAATGTTAAATCGATCTTCGTGAAACCCTCAACAGCACATGACTCAGAGACAACATATATTTTTATATATATGTATATAAGAAAATAAACATTGAAATACCATTAAAATATATTTTAAAAATGAACATTGAAAAAACAAACAACATAATAAAAATTCAAAAATTACAATAGTTAAAAAGTAATCAAATGTAAACAAAATATATTATCAATAGCTAAAATTCTGTTTCTATTAAGAAATCAAAATCAACTATATATTTTTGGTCTTAAAATTTATATTCGAATCATTAAGACATTATACACCAAAAAATTCATACACATGCAGGCGCAAAGCAGCCCATCATATGAATGAAAAATATTTAAATATATAAAAACAATCACAATTATCAATTTAAAAATTGAAATATATGAATCCGAAAATACCAAAACACTTCAGAATATCAATGGCGAATATAAAAGATAATGTTCCATCATTTTCAAACAAAATTAAAAAATTATAAAATAAAATAAAAATTTATAAAATATCCAAGTGCAATCTCGGACTTAGGACCGATATTATATATATATATATATATATATATATATATATATATATATATATATATATATACATATATATATATATATATATATATATATATATATGTAGGATTTTCCCTTTGAAACATTTGTAAAAAGGTTGAGTCATATCCTTTTCAGAGGACCATAAATCTCAATTTTATTTATTACTGCATTTCGAAGCAGCGCCATCTAGTGAGCTTTCGTAGCTCCGGCTTGAATAATTTTTCGGCAGAGGCCAACTAACCACTGCTAGTTTAACACGTCGCGTCTTTACCGCATTTCCGCGTCCAGCGCGTCACCGCCAGTCCTAACATCCAATAATGAGAAAGGTTCATTTCCCCATCTTCTAAAGGTATTACTCAACTTTTAATTAACATAATTCCTGCATTTCTTTCTTTTTGTAATTATCTTCTTTTGTAAATATTTTCCTTTAACTTTAAATAAATTCTCTTTTTTACTTAAATGAAGTATTTGTGTTTAAATGACTTAGATTCATTTAATTCATCACTCACCCTTAAATACTTACCCCTAGACAAGCCACCTCGCCAATCTAAAATCCCGCCTTCTGAAGAGTCTGATTTTTATTCGAAGATTTATTCGGACTCCCACAGAAATAATTGGGGGATCGCCTGGGATTTGATTTCGAAAATCTTCTCTAAATAATAAGTTGATAATCTTCTCTCTTCTTCTTAAAAAAAAACCATTTTTGGCTGCACGCCTAAATTATAAACGGACTGAATCGAAAATGCGGATTGCCTCTCATAACATACTAATATTTAGGTGAATAAAACGAGAAGTTATTTTCTGTCGTGTACAACAACTACAAGAGTTTCACAAGTCCAGTGAACACATCCAGGAGCCTTTGAAGTTTGTTTTCATGTAATTAATCACACGTCGTCAACTGTATCAGGTGTGTACTGTTTTTTATTTCGTTTTCCTTGCAACAGGAAAAAAAGGGAATCGTCAGAAAAGAATACGTGAGTCATCGTTAATTTGATTATGAAAAAATTGTTGTAGTCGATTTCATGAAGTAATTTATATTTTTAAATATGATGTGTGTTTTTCTGAAATACTATTTTTCTATTTGTATAGAAATCGTATGAATTAAAATTTTCTACAAGTATATCTTTTTAAATATTAAGAAAGTCGTACGTAATATTCAAGTTTTTATCTAATTTAATAAGGAATTGTATTTCATATGAAAAGTTTTCATTTCTTCAGTTACGTCATCGACCTTGAACTAAGTGATTAATGTTTTCCATTCCTAAACATTTGGTAATTTAGATTACTCATATAGTTTAACATTTCTCTTGCAGCTGTGTTTAGTAAGTAATTATTTTTTATGATTATTCGAGAAATATATTTTGAAAGAATATGCTATGTTTTTTAGAATTGATGAAAGTTCATGTATAATCTTATTTTAAATGATGCATAATATCATTCAATATATAAGTATTTAGAGTTCATTTTTGACAGAATTATTATGCTGAAACATGTGCTTATCCTTAGAATGTGCTGATGAGATCCGAAAAAGATTTTTATTTTTATTGGTGTAATAAAAAATATATATGAGATTTTTCTTAATTGAATAACTTCTAATTGTTTGCTTTTTTTTCAGCAAAGAACTTAATATTCCTAAATTCTTTTTATATCACAATAAATTTAATCACAGTTTCTAAACAAGATTTATATTGATTTATTTTTCTTTCAAATTCTTTTTGCATTTGTTATAACGAAATGAGAACTGATATATCAAATGGTTTAAAAAAAAAAAGGTTTTGTTTTTAGTTGAAATTAATGATTTGACTACTTTAAATTAAGCATTACGTATTTTATCTCGCACTGTTGTCTTTATACGTTACTGGTTTAAAATATTTCTAAATGAATAGAATTTGAATATTTCAATGTATATTTAGTGTATTTTGATGCAATATCATTTTAACTTGAGAATTTTTGTAAATGCAAACGAGAATTGCCAATAGCAACATCATTGTTTTTGTTTGAACGCGTGACAATTTTGTTTATTCCTTTGGTTACTATCTAAACTGAAATTTAAATTTTAAAATGGTGTATCTTGGCAAAGGTCGACGCGAAGATTTATTTGTCTTAGCCACGGAATTAAATTTAAAATTCGATAAATCTATGACCATCTCCACACTTAAAGATCTAATTATTAGTAGTGAAGATTATGACGAAGAACTGACCAAAAACATACATTCAACGATTGTTGAGGATCGCAAAGCCAGAGAAGAAAATTTACGCATTGAAGAGCAAAAAGAAAAATTACGCATTGAAGAGCAAAAAGAAAAATTACGCATTGAAGAACGAGAAGAAAAATTACGCTTCGAACAATTGAGGTTAGATGAGCAAAAACGCAAAGATGAATTTGAGTTGGAAAAGTTAAGAATCCAAACACAATCCAAGTTAGGCGCTGATACATCCAAAGAAAGTGATACTAAATTTCTCGTCAAAGAAATTTCAAAGCTTATACATCGTTTTGATTTGAAAGAAGACATCAGTCTTTATCTAAAATTATTTGAACGTCAAGCGCAGAGATTAAATATTGATCAAGAAAACTGGGTTTCTCATCTGTTAGGCTTGTTACCGACGGAAGTATCTCACATCATAGCGAGAGAGCCTGACGATAAAGCCAACTCTTACGAACACGTTAAAGATTTACTGCTGAAACGCTTTAAACTAACTCCAGAAAAGTTTCGACAACTATTTGTCACTCACCAAAAGGCACCTGAAAGAACATGGATTGATTTTTACTATGAGTTAAACACTTACTTCAACGGATGGATAGATGGATTGAAGATAGATACTTTCAACAAGTTATCAGATCTAATCATAACAGATCAACTCAAACGAAAACTCCTTTTGAATTTAAAGAATATTATCTTGATGAATGGGCAAATATGAACTCCCTGTTCAATTAGCAGAAAAACTAGAAGAATTCGAAGACTTTAAAAGGATTCTGAAACAAAAATCTAGCAGTCCATTTGTGAAGAAACAAGAATTCAGATTCACAGAAAAGAATCGCAGATATGAATCACCAGGAAAATTCGAGGATAACAAGAAAGATAAGAAGTTTCCAGCGTCAACGAATTACAACAAACATTACGAAGCCCCTGTTACCAAGTACGAATCTGTTCAAAGATATCAAGACAGCGCGCAGAAAGGGTATTACAACAAAAATTACGAGAAACACTCAAATCACAATGCTTCCAAGCATGCTCAGACGAACTATTCAAAATCGCAGAAATTCAAAGAACCTCCAACAAAAACTTGCACACTTAAGGAAGGTTTACGTACTAAAGAGATATTTTTTGGAAAGGTGAAAATCACGGCGCTGATAGACAGTGGTAGTACCGTAAGTTTGCTTCGAGAAAACACAAGCAGAAGAATAATGGATCCAACAAAATTATCGAAGAACAAGATGCTTCTCACAGGTATTGGTGAATCACAAGTGACAGCTATCAGTTCCTTTGAACATAAGTTCAAAATAAATGATGAAAACTACTCGTTAACTTGGCATGTTGTACCGACTGATAAATTAAAATTCGAAGCAGTTATTGGATCAGATCTTTTGGAACAAGCATCGATAAGTTTTACTAAAGAAGGAGTTAAATTCAACAAATATAAGAATCATGCACAGCTTATGCAAATATCTGCTGAAAATCTTCAAGAAGAACTAGACCTACGTCATGTTGAAAATCATCAAATCAAGAAGGAACTTGAAAAGTTAATCTAAGACTACAAGCCAGAAAAAACAGCATCTACTGACGTCACAATGAGAATTATTTTAAAAGACGAAGAACCAGTCTGTCAACCTCCTCGTCGACTAGCTTTCACAGAAAGACAAGAAGTAAACAAACAGATAGAAGAATGTCTCAACGAAGGCATTATACGTCCGAGTTCTGCGGAATATGCAAGTCCAATCGTAATGGTTAAAAAGAAAAATGGATCTTCGAGAATGTGCATTGACTACAGAAAATTGAATCAGAAGCTTGTGAAAGATAAATTTCCGTTACCTATCATCGAAGATGTTTTAGACACTTTGCAAGAAGCAAAGGTATATTCTACATTAGATTTACGCAATGGTTTCTTCCACGTCGATGTTGACGAAGATTGCAGAAAGTATACATCCCTTTTCGTCCCAGATGGACAATTTGAATTCAACGAAGTTCCTTTCGGACTAAGCACAAGTCCAGGAGTTTTCCAACGCTACGTATCAAGTATATTTAGAGATCTTACTCGGAAAGGAATTGTAATCAGTTATTTAGATGATCTCGTCATTCCAGCTAAAAACGAACAGGAAGGTCTCGAAAAACTTAAAATTATTTTTGAAGTCGCAAAGAAATACGGATTAGAAATTAAATTCAAGAAGTGCCAATTCTTAAAAAGAAAATTGAATTTCTAGGTCACATTGTGTAGAAAGCGGAACTATTAAAACCATCTCCCACGAAGACACTAGCTGTCCGAAAATTTCCAGAACCAACAACAATAAAACAAGTACAAAGTTTTCTTGGTTTAACTGGATATTTCCGCAAGTACATCAAGGATTATTCAAAGATAGCTAAACCACTTAGCGATTTAACAAGAAAAGAAAAACTCTTTGTTTTTTCGGGATTCAACAAAAAGAAGCATTTGAAAAATTGAAGAAAATCCTATCCGAAGGCCCAATCTTGCAGCTTTACAAGTATGAAAGAAAAACAGAACTGCATATAGACGCATTTACCAAATTTACTTGGCTATATCCCGTAAAAACTGTGTCTGCTGAAAGTGCCCTCGAAAAACTAAAAACAACAGCAGAAGACCTTTGGTAATCCCAGCAGAATTATCTCTGATAGAGGTTCAGCGTTCACTTCAAAATTATTCAACGACTACTGTGATGAAGAAAACATTGAACATCTACAAATAGCGACAGGTGTTCCTCGAGGAAACGGACAAGTTGAACGAATTCATCGAACTTTGATTCCAGTTCTTACCAAACTATCATTAGACGACTCAACGAAATGGTACAAATACGTCGACTGATTACAGAGAATACTAAATAGTACTATAAGTCGCAGTACAAAATGGACACCATTCGAACTATTAGTGGGAATCAAAATGCGTAACAAGGAAGACATCCTAATCAAAGACTTACTTCTAGAAGAAATGGCGAAAGAATTACTAGAACAACGCGAATTTCTAAGAAACGATGCAAAAAAAGAACATCGAAACCCTACAGTCTGAAAATAGAAAGACGTAAAACAGAAGAAGAAAGAAAGCTTCGTTATACAAAGAAGGTGATTTAGTAGCCATCCAAAGAACCCAATTTGAGCTGGACTGAAACTAAGACCAAAGTTCTTAGGCCCTTACAAAGTAACAAAAGTTAATTCCAAGGATAGGTATGAAGTGGAAAAGGTTGGTCAGCACGATGGACCGAACTCAACCACCACCTCAGCTGATTTGATGAAACATTTTTATGCTTAATTGAATTTTTATATTTGTTATTATTTTTAATTTTTCTCATATCCCTCTTGAGAAATTAATAGATGTTCTATGGTAACACTCGTTTCCATAAATCATTTTATATTCACTTGTAATATTTATTATATTTTCGTATTATTCATTTTCTTTCTATTGATGCGAAGGATTTTTTTTTATGGTTTAGTTAATTGTGTAGATCACAACATAGAATATTTTGTTTTTATATGCTTTATTTTAGGTCCGAATTGTGAATATTAGGTATACATCTTTTCATCTGTAATATTTTATTTTATATTTAAGAATCATATTATTTGAATTTATTGCGTCCACATTCCAATAATCATCAAATTTATAGTTTTAACTAAAAATAGTTTGTATTTAAAGTACTTAAGCTCTCAACATTTTGTAAGAGCTAAGAGACCAGCTCTGTCAGAGAGGGTGATTCTGTAGGATTTTCCCTTTGAAACATTTGTAA
>BMAU01011133.1:0-19845 GCA_019973935.1 Trichonephila clavipes | reverse complement strand
TATTATATCAGTGTAAAAATGTATTTATTTCTCATTATGTCAGAATTCACTTTGCTTGATTATTTTCAGTAAATTAATGATTTTTAAATAATCTCTTTGTTTTCGACTTTTCAATATGCTCGCCCCCCCTGTTCGTAGAGGTTATCGCCGCCTCTAGGGGTGCGCCCCACACTTAGAAACGCTGGCTTAGAGGCATGTGTTCTTGTAATTCTCAATAAGCAGATTTTTAGTACATGTTTTTGTTTGCTTCCTGTAAATTAATTGCTTATGAGTGTTACCTCCACGTTTTCTGCTATTTTCATATATATTGCAGAACGCACTCCTTTCTTGAGTTGCAATTTCAATTTTGAGAAGTGCAAATATCAGAAATAGTAATTTTATTTTATTTTCCATTAATTTGTTAGTAAAATTTATTTTAATATGAATATTTGTTCGAAAACTCAAATTCATACATTTGAAGATAAACAGAGGAAATTTTTCTTTGCTCTCCGGTTCTCAGATGAAATGCCGCTGACTAACTGCTGGTGCATTTGACTTGAAAAAAATACTATCATTATTACAACATCTTCCCTGGGTAGTCGCATTGAGTTTTTACAAAAAACAAGTCATCAAAATTGATGTGAATATTTAGTTGGAAATAATAAGACAGACATGTTGCCTGAATGACTTAATTCAACTCTGTGGCTTTCAAGGGAAAAATTTTTTTATTCTCACCATTAGCCAATGACAAGAGTTTTGGTCCATATCATTTATTTTCGAATTGTTGTTTGGAAGATAAGATATATTTATGATAATTTCGGCTTTTTAGTTTGAATTTAAATAAACAGTGCTTATAATGAAAGGGTGAAAGTTTAATATATGCATATTATTTTGCTAAAACTATGTGTTTTGTTTTTCTGTAAAATTAAACATACTTGGAATGGTATTGGATTCGAACAAACTCATCATACCTTCTATTATTAATCCAAATATTAAAAAGTATATTGAATATTAATAAATAAATCTGTAAGACTTCAAACTACAGATATTGTCTGTAATGTAAATTAAAAGTTCATAGAAGTAGAAGTTTTTTCTGAGCCATTTAGGAATTTTTTCTTATGCAGTTACATTGGCTTTCCTTAGTTCTATTTCTCTCTGTTATTTCTTTCCCTGAAGAAATCAGATAAACATGCATAAAATATGAATATAGGTTATGAAATCATTTTTTGAGATTTAATAAAGTTTATTTATTGGAATGATTTAAGTTATTCACTGTAGATACATTCTATAAATATATTCAAACTCATATACGCCGCCCATCCGGTACAGTTGTTAGTGACGCTGACTTCTTCTGTGCCGTTGGTCCTGAGTTCGAATCCCAGAGACGCAATGGATCTTCTTTGTAAATTCAAATAGCGCCTTCGCGGCATGGGGGTACTCTAAATAGCCGTTGAGCCGCAAGTCCTCTCGTGATGTTGGTGGAAGGGTTTATGTACCTTTTTCTCAAAAACTACTTATTCATCATAAATAATACTTTTGCAGTAGGTTATGCATACTATCAATAACACTTTAACGAAGGGATCTGTCTTTTGTTAAAAATTGAACTAATTATGAATTTTTAAACATTTGAAAATCCCCCAAGAAATTTAGCTTTAAAAAGTCATGTTTAAAAAGGTTTACTAGATATATCTAATTCACTGCGTTAAAGTGTGTAAATATATTAAATGTCTACTAACTGAAAATTTTCAGATTATATGATAATTTTTGAGAAAAGGTACTAATGTGAAAATATCACATTTTTGAGAAAATCGGCTTTTAATTTAAAATTTGTAATTTTTTCATTGTTTACTTTTTTTAGTACTTTCCAGAAGCATATGAAGCTTTTTTCTCTACTCTCTGCTCATACAAAAGACTGTTTTAGTTTTCTTTATTTCATTGTTTTTTTAACAATTTTGCCTTTTTGAAGGATCTGAAGATGCTTTCGTTGGACTACACTGAATCCTACGTGCATCTAGTTTTTTGAAGCATGGCACACAGTTTATAACTTGGTACAATATCAGAATGTTTTAAGATCATTAATTTTGCTACAGTGACTCATATTGTGAACTGTTCAATAGTTATATTTATTCCCTAATTTTAAAGTTTTTAACTCCACAAAGGTAGATCTTGGAATTACTGACCATATGGTGCTATTAACTGACTCATTTGGGTTCTGAGTCTTTCCATGTAAACATTTTCTTAATATCATAGGATCATCTAGATCTCTAAAAATTGGCTTCATTTAATTCATTATCGTATATAGCACGTGTGTATGTGTTTATGATCATAGTGTTTTTCTCGTTACATTCAGCTTCTGTCTTTTGAAAGATGCACTAGACATTTATGCCTGCGGAACACAGTCCATGTGGAGCGCTTCCCGTTTGAAGACAGAAGAAGAAAGTAAAACAGCCCAAATAGAATTTTTCTTGCTGTGTAGATCGTTGATATTATTTCTGATAGTCACACTATGATATCATTGAATTTTTGATATTAAAATGACGGTGAGTCGGTTACGACCACTTAGGCGTTTCTCATCACAACTTTATTCCTCTTGTTTCGCTTTTAAGATCCAAAAAGACATGTATCCATTCACTTTTGGATAAGCTCCAATTCAGTCAAATTTTTCTTGAACATCAACATGGATTTGCGCACATCAGAAACTTATGCAAGGGGAAACACAGGTGCTCCTAGCAGAGCTCATTTGATGCGCGTCATGGAGTAGCTTTATTTAAAAAATAAATTAAATTACTTCTAATTATCGTATTTCCTCATATTATATATGATTTTAAACAGAAAAACTTGGACTTTTAAAATATATAAAAAAGTGAAAATCGATAACGTTTTCTGAAAATTCATGTGCTTGACTCCTTAATATATTTTTATCACTAGAATCGTGACTAGCATTTTTATAAAACCTGATTAGAAATTATTTATATTCATGTAAAAGTAATTAAAAAAAATAGTTTTTTCCAAAAACGAAAAACTATAGGAACAACAGTAAACATAACATTTTTATAGAATACAGATATCGCATGTTTTTTGGTGTGTTCCAAGCAAATGGAAGATCCACATTTGACGCATTTATATCACGTCTTCCTATTTTTTTGTAAGGACACAAACGGCAATTCTTTCTTTTTCCAAGGTGTTTAGACTTTGGAGCTCTTGATGTACTTTTGCTCTTCTTCCTGTCCTCCTACCGCAATTTTGATATTTTTTTCAATTCTTCAGGCAAGTTGGGAATCTAAAGTATTTTTATTTATGTAACTATTGCGCAATGACAAATCAAGTTCATGAAAAAGAAGTCATATCAAAGATTTTTGGACACTAAAATATGCGTAAGGAGGAATATTCGTCTGATAGACGGTGATAGATAAAAAATCGCGCTTACCGTGAGTTGTAAAAATCGTCAAGTACCACCACACGTGTTCATCTCACTGGGTAGAGTCCAATTGAAGATATCAAGCTGCAGCCCACCCCCCAAAATCCCACCACAGCTTTATCTACAGCCATCAGCAAATCATCCCCATCTGAGAGACAGATGTTCCGGTCGTGAGGGTTAAGTTACTAAATTTTGGTACGAAGTTTCAGCTCTTCAATTATAGACAATTTTATATTTAAAGAATCACAATTTATACGTATAAACTAAATTTCGGTTTCAAAATATTGTATTTCAAATACATGGAAATAAAATCGATTCTTAAACATGCTTGTAAAAAACTTATAAAATAAATAAAACTATTACAAGTTTTTCATCAACTAATATATATTTAGTGTATACATAACATTCTTAAATAACTAATAAAACAATTTTTAAAAACTGTTACCAGCAAATGTGTTTTTATTGCTGAGCAATATAGTATATTGAATGAAATAACAAATTAAATAAAAAATGCTTTCTTCGGCGTAGAGTGAAAAATCGAACGCATTTTAAATTCGTAACATGAGGAACGTATTACGGAATGATGTAATAATAGATCATTATATCTTTGAGACACACTGTCATTAATACACTTAGGTTTCATTTTTTTACTATGTACTTTTATCGTGGACTTTATAAGTCGCGATCAGATTGGTTTAGCTTCTTGCCCTTTCTAGAGCTCTGATCACTCAAACATTTTTATACCATTTTTGTGTGTGTGTGTGCGTGTGTGTGTGTGTGCGTGTGTGCGTGTGTGCGTGTGTGCGTGCGTGCGTGTGTGTGTGTGTGTGTGTTCTATATAACTTAATTAATTCTTAAATTTTAATTTTAACTTAAATCTTTTAATTTAAAATCATTCAAAAAAATTTAATGCAACATTTTATTTTCATTTATGTAATTATTGTGTACTGGGTATAGAAATGCTGTCATTTTAAAGGCCATTATTAGAGATTGGGGGCCCAACAGGGCAGAGTGCTCCCCAGTATAATACCTTAGCTATATTACTATTCCACTAAAGCAACTTGATATGGAAACCTGCAACTCTGTAGCATAATTAAATAACGAAGAGAGCTCTCTCCGCTGAAACTTCACTTTCCTATATTTCATACTATATTGCATCATTTCTACAAAATTCAAATTGAGTCCATTTTGTGTGGCAGTCTCCAGTCATCGCAGTGTTCAAAGTTCTATATTATCAACGTCGAATGAATGTCAACTTATAGTTGATTACTGTTTAGTCCCTTATTGCGTAGCGTAATGCACCTATTGCAGTGTTTCTCAAATTTTCAATACCTGCGACACAATATTCAATCATAATTTTCATCGCCCCCATACAATAACAATGTATTGAATCTATAATACGATACTTTGACACTAAATCTATAACATAACTTTAATCTCTTAAGTACCGCCGGCGTATATAAACGTTTCGCTCAGTCAATGCGTAAATTGAGCTGGGCGTATTAATACGTCTTTCCGAAATACGATCTTTTTTCTGTCCACTACTATCTATAAAAATTATTCAAAAGGCTTTGGAATGCAAAAAAATGAATTTCACAGTGCTTGCGAAGGATTTACTTATTTCAGGCGATTTTCTTATTCATTCCCTCAGTCTCCTCCTCCCAATACATTACATACTTTTGCATGCATGCAAAAAAGGTGGCATTTTTTTTTATTGAAAACAATTATAAAATCCCCGTGCACCACAAAGTATCACACGGGGCTTACAGAAGTAAGTATTAAACACACATTCAAGGAAATAAACAATTAAAAGAAGTTAAGAAGGATTACAAACAATTACAACAAATTTACAGAAATTATTGAGCACTTCTGGTGAAAAGAAATTGGTGAAAATTCGGTTTCTTTCCACCAGAAGTGCTTTCAATAATTTCTGTAAATTTGTTGTAACTGTTTGTAATCCTTCTTAACTTCGGGGAGTGACTCGCGTATCTTTTAATCGGTAGTTAAAGGATTAATTATAAACTGTTCAAATTATCAAGAAAAGTGTTAATGTATGCATATAATTTTATATATGAAAAGCCTGTGCAGTGACTGGGAATTATTAAACTTATTCTTAACTTAGTATAATTAAATTAATAATCAAAACATTGTGCAGTACTGATACATTTATAAGTGTATTACATCGGTGTAAATATTTTTTTTTTTTTTTATAAAGTCAGAAGTAATTTTGCTTATTTACTTTCAGTAAATTAATTATTTTTTAAAAATGTCTTTTGTTTTCAACTTTTCAATATGCTCCCTCCCCTCCCTAGGGGCGTGCCCCACAGTTTGAGAAACGCTGACCTATCGAATGTTTTAGAATTATCGCAGTACTGACAGAGCCGTATTATCTACGAATTATTATTGCCTTATTATTAGCGCTGAATATCGTAGTTGAAATAGATGGCAATGAGTGTGAAGCGTTTATATATATATAATTACCATGCAATTCCCATACTTATGTAATTTGAAAAGTGCTAAGTACAGGGGTAATCCATAAAGAAGTATACCCTTTCCAAAAGCTGTAAGACAACAACAGTCAACACCTCAGATAACCGTTAAGTAGATGTGTTCTTTAAAGTTTGTGTCACGCCCCGACGGAAGTGGCTTTAGCATGCGTGTCGTATGACTAGAAATTCGAAATGGCGGTGTCTGCAATGGAAAATGCTTTTGTGTTCTTGAATTTATCAAAATGTCCCGAGAGCCACTTTTTTAAATATTTTATCTGTTTGGTTGATGCCAAAATTGCAGAAGAGCACTGATAACTTCTTTCTCCAATTGGATGGTTCACTGGTCGGCCAACGTGCGAGATTATCTCGCTCACTCACCAATCGATTCAACGAGACGATGACTTTATGGTGGTGTGATATCTATATAAACTAGTACCAAACATCACGCGAAGGCGATCGTCTTAGTGTGGTCCATAAAGTACTCGCGTTTGGAACGGAAGGTACTCAGATCGAATCTTCCTTCCTTCAACTACAACATGTCCCTTGTCCAATGATTATCCAGAAGTCTTGACTGACACGTTGTGATGTATTCTTATGAGTGTACGTACAGGACAAGGTATTCAACCCTCCCATTCTTGTTGATCTAGCGCAGTGTTTTTCAAACTTTTTAACTCATGGAACCCCTAGAACTCTAAAGTGTTCACGTGGAACCCCAAGAACTGGAAAGTGTTTTCATGGAACCCCATTCTACATACATCATTAGAAGAATAGTTCTAAGTATATTTTACGAAAACACAAAAAAAAAGTTTTACTTTCATTATTAAAAAATTTATCTAATTTTTGGATATAATTTACTCATTAATAATATTAATGTGTGTTTCAAATGTCACTTACCCGTGCATTATATTTAGTAACTGGAATATGAGCTTGCTTTTTTCACACGAACTGTCGAAGTCTAGGTCTAATGAAATTAAATGCAATCGCATTACATATTCTGAGTTTAATTTGTTGTTGTAGCCACTCGCATTGAGAAATATATTTCCCTTAAACACAATGCTCTGAATGGCATTAAAATATTTATAGCTGTGCAAGAAATATCATACATTTTGCATGAATTTGCAACATAAAATTTAGGAGCTGTTCTTGTATAAATTTAGATTTTAACATCGAATCTGTTGATATGTAAATAGGTTGTTTCCTGTTTTTCATTATAGGTGTTTTTTTTTTCCACAAATGTAAAAAAGATACATTTTCTATTGTTGTTGTTGTCGTGTGTTTATTACTGGGATACATACGAAAGACGTGAGATAGATGAACAGAAAACATACAACACAGAAGAATACAGATTTTATTACAAACGATGATCCCAGCATATAACAAGAAGAGGTGCGCTGCTTTTCCTTTCGAGACGGGAATCCATTTCAGGCGAAAGACCGACTTCTTTCCCGAAGAAGATACAACCAAGTCTTACTCGGGATTCGAACCCACTCGGTTACAAGCCGAGGATCATAGCCACTATACTGGCTGGGTGACTGCATTTTCTATTGAAAACTATTTAGTTTTTTGCAAGAAATTGTGCTAACAAAGCAGTATAAAATAATCTCGTGGAACCCGAAATAGTAAACAGTAGAATATTCACAATCTAGTAGGAAGCGTAGCAGTATCTAAATAAAATCAGTACTTAGACATCATACGAAGATAATAGTTTAGACGTGATCGATAAAGTACTGGCGTTCGGAACGGAAGGTGCCCGGTTTGAATCTTCCTGTATTGGTGACCCGTTGACTGAAGTAAGAAAACGCAACCTTCTGAACTATCGTGGCGCCATCTACCGCAAGAAAAATAAAAAATAATAAATAAGAAGAGAAGAAAAATAAATAAAAGTAAATAAATTAAATATATATATATATATAAACACTCTCTCACACAGTAACAAAAAAATTGTTCGCCTGTCCACCTCACTGGTGGGAGAGTAGTGTAGCGGCATCTAAATAAAACAAGTACTTAGACATCACGTGAAGACGATAGTTTTGGCGTGATTGATGAAATACTGGCTTTCGGAACGGAAGGTGCCCGGTTCGAATCTACATACAGAAGTATATACATAAAGATTTTATGATAGAAACGTTTTATGTATAATATTCATTTATTATATTATAATACAAGTTTAAAAAGTACTGCAAAATAGAGTTATTGTATATAAATAAAATTTTCAGTTTTAATGAATAGGGTGAGCACACATTAGATACTAGATATTATACAAACTTCATAGACAAATTTTAATTCTCGTAATAGTGTAAAGTATGCATATAAAACCTTATTTTGACCTCTTTACTACCGCTGATATTAACCCTATCGACTTCAAATTACAAAATATAGTTTATGGAAATTATAAAAAACAATATTGTTTTCAATTGGAGTTATGTATAAAAAAGTTATGTAAAAATACGCTATTTCAATTTTTTTTTAAATTTTTGGTAGTTACATTAATTGTTTTTCATGTAATAAAATCCATCCAAATAACAATTGACATCTAAAGTATTCTTTCAAGGAATGGGTATTATTTTATCATCGTAAGCTCATCGTTATACCTCCTGTTCTAACAAACAATTTTTAATTATAGTATATATATTCATTTAATATACACATTATAATTTATAATAATGTTTTAATATTCTTAGGGGTGTATTAGTTCTCTTTTTAATCAAATTATTGAAGTGATCATATCTTTAGGCCCATTTTGCAGAAGAATTAACCAAAATCAAGCGTCAGGTTTGGCTGAGTTACGCTCAGTCGGATTTACTTGGTTCCATTCGACAATCGCACTGGGGTCGGAAACGCTCGCTTAGTTTTGAATTAAAACTTTTTAGGTGCGTGTTTTTGTAAAAATTTCATGCATACTTTTTCCATGAAATTTTATTTTCTTTGTTTAAATAAAACTGTCGTGCAGTCCACTTCCACTCAATTACAAAGAGTAAACGAGAGAAGAGGAGCTTAAGAGAAAATAATTGAAAAAAGGTATTCTTATGTAGGAGATCAAAGATAAAAAAAAGAAACGAAAAGGGAAATATATACTTTTTTGATTTTGTTGAAAGAGCTTTTTAAGCACAAAAACGTATCAAAAGAATTAAAACTCAAAATTTTAATGAAGTTAACTGGCAAGAAAGTTGCCAATATTTTGGTTTATATTAGTAATGACAACTAGGAAATTACGAGAAAATAAAAGCAAATATGGAAAAGTATGAACCCTCTCATTTTCTTTGCTTAGAGAATTTTTAAGAAAAGTAAACGGGCTCAAGGCATAAGTGTTTCTATTCTAACGTAGTTTACGGCGCTTTATAATTATATAAACAGTACTTACTTATTATCGTAACGATATAGGCAACATTATATGAAAGGAAGCAAATGGTTGGCTATTCAGCGCGTACGACACAGGAAATCAGGAGAGCGAACTTGGCGAGTTATCTTGAACATAGACATTGTTGCAATAGTACGTAAGTACCATATAAACATATGTGTTATATAAATACAGTATGTATAATTTACACTAATTGCCATTAAAATTGCTATATCAGGCAGAAATGCAGATAATAAAGTGATATTTATTGGACAAATATACGTAGGCTGTTCAGTAAGTAATAAGACTAATTTTATTGCCGTGAAACCTCTCATCGGAATGTTAATTCCTGTGGTATAAGAAAAGTTTGTTGTCTGTATTAACAAAAGCTACCGATAGATGGTGTGTACAGACTCGTGTTCTTGAGCATCACGTGCCCGAACTGAAGCGTGTTTGCCTACGAGCCACGACTAGTTGTCGAAATCGAAGCAAAATTCTTCAAAAAAAATCAGCATCAGAGACATTTCATGTGATACGATATGATTAAAAACTGAAGCAAGAAGACGACAATATCTCAAAACGCTTCATCACAGCAAAGTTTGGTTATATCACTGATCCAACCATAAAACAACAAAGCAGTGAACGGAAACATCCACCTCTTCACTTACTCCCAAGAAAGCAAAAACTGTGAAATTGGCTTCTAAAGTTAGGACAGTGCTTCTCAAACTTTCAGTACTTGCGACCCAATATTCAATCACAATTTTCGTCGCACCCCCTCAGTACAATAACGATGAATTGAATCCGATAATACGAGACTTTGACGCTAAAGCTACAATATGACTTTAACTTTCTCGCCACCGGCGTATATAAACGTCTCGCTCAGTTAGTGCGTTAATTCTCCGGACGTATATATACGTCTTTCTAAAATATGTTCACTACTATCCATAAAATTATTCCGAAGTCTTTGAATGCAATAAAATGACCTTAACATTGTTTCGAATGATTTTCTTATTTCAGACGATATATATATATGTGTGTTCTATTTTTCCTCCCCGAAATACACCACATATAAGTGCATATGTGCAAAACGGTGGCATTGGGGAGTGAATCGCGTAACTTTTAATCTGCAGTTAAGGGATTAATTATAAGCCGTACAAATGATCCAAATAAGTGTTACTTTTTACATATTATTTTATAAATGACCAACCAGTGCGGTCACTGGTAATTATTAAACTTGTTCTTAACTTAGTATTATTAAGATAATTATAAAGTTCATTGTGCAGTACATTGCACAGATACATTTATAAGTGTATTACATCAGTGTAAATGTTTTTTTATGACAGAATGTATTTTGTTTGCATTATTTTCAAAAAATTAATAATTTTTTAAATAATATTTTATTTTCGACTTTTCAATATGTTCGTGTCCCCTTTTTAGTTTTACCACGCCCCTAGAGGGCGCGCCCCACAGTTTGAGTAGCGCTGAGTTAGGACCATGTTATATGAAGAAATTGTGTAACAACACATTGTTGAACCCGGTACTACCGTAAACGGCTCGTACTATGCGAATGTCCTGTGAACAATGATACAGCACATTAAAAGGGAACGTCTATTGCTCCGTGCACCATGACAATGCCCGACCACATATTGCTCGTTGCGTACTGGATGTTTCACAGCAGAACAACGTAGAGATTTTACCATACCTTCCATACAGTCCTGATAAAACTCTATGCGAGTTCTGGCTGTTTCCTCAACTTAAGAAAACCATTACGAGGCAAACGTTTTGTAAGCAACAAAGCAAGTGTAAATGATGCGAAGATGATTTTGATAAAAGCTCTCACAAAACGGGCTTTTACATGTTTTTGAGAAGTGGACACAACGTTGGGATGCATGCATTACGTGCCGTGTAAGTTATTTTGAAAAATACCATGTAAGTGATGACGATTAAAGGTATTCTTTTTTTATGATTTTAGACTTATTGAATATTGAACGGCCCTCATATTTTACTGCAAATAAGTGATTCAAGAAATTTGGGAGCATATATCCTAAGAAATCAGTACCCAGAACAACCACCTCTGGCAGTAATAATAGCACTTAAACGCCAGGTTATTGAATCAAACAGAGATTGGATAGCATGAATAGGTACAGATTAACATACAGCTTCAACACGATGTCATAGCTCATCAACCGTAGTGACTGGCGTATGATGGCGAGTCAGTCGCGTGGCAATCATGGACCAGACGTTTTCTATTGGCGAGAAATATTATTAAACCTCTAACCGGATAGCACGGAAAATTCCGTCAGTGTAAAGATGCTTCGAAAATGCACTGCACGGATTTTTCTGCCTTCAAGTAACGTTTTCAAAAGCGGATTAGCCGCACTTTTCTGAAATCCTTTCCCCTTTTAAAGGTTTAACATCTTGAAAGATAATTGGAGACGGTGGAAGCAACACAGCAGGACACTGATAGGAAGTTTTATGGCTCGCAGGAAACCCCGTGTTTGACCCTGGGACAATCGTAAAGAATCGAGGGGAAATTCCTTTAGACCCCAGGAAGTGTTTATTTGTTACATCATATTTTAAAAATTTTTGAAAAGTCCCAACGCATAAGTAAAATATGTTACAATTCCCTTTTGGTTTCATATTAATTTGAAACTATAATAAGTTGGGGCGTGTCAGTGCAATCTGCTATTTTATATAGTCAGACAAATTATCTTTTTTAAGTATATTCTTTTCGCTTCATTTTTCTTATTTTAATCAAAGCTTTCAGTTTTTTGAAACATGATTATTTTATTATAAGATACCGAAAAATTAATCAAACACCAAACTCTTTAAAATTTGGAATCTTTTCAATTTTCCAACCACTAAAAATGAACAAATTTAAACTTCATCAAATCATTTGAAACATTTTCTTACACTTTGATAAAAATAATAACGAAAAAAACTAATTAAGATTAATTAGTTTTTTTTTTTAGATTTCAAAGCCCAAGTATTCAGGGAAGTTTAAGTACAGTGCCTAGTTATATATAGTTAAAATACACAGAATTATATTTGAATTTTAAGTGCTTGAACTTCAGTTTACAACAAAGACAACATGAATGAAGATTTTCACACATTTTTTTATAACTTGAATGTTTCAATAAATGGTAATCAAAAATATACGGAAACATTTACAGTAGACATTTATGCATATGAATAAACATAAAAATCAATTTTAAATTCGAGCTATTGAAAAACATTCGAATTATATATTGTTCAAAAATATCTATTTATACAAAATACCTCAACATTTATCTTTTTAAAGGCTAACTGAATAAGTAATTAAAATCTAGATATTTTTTGAAATCTCGACCATATAAAGCTAGAAGTTTTATGTTAGGAATTCCATTTGAAATTTCGAAAAAAATGCATCGCGCAGTTAAAAATTATTTACCATAAGTTTTAGCAATTGTTTGAGTATAATAAAAATTTCAAATTTTATTATATAGCTTCTTTGGTATCTTTAAATATATTTCGAAGATTTCATACAATTCAGTTGAAAAGTGCATGCTAAGAGCAAAAAGTATACTAAAAAGTTCATGAATATACAATTACAATAAATTCTTACATAGAAGCAAAACTGAGAAGCTAAAGCGTAGGAATGAAAAATTTTGAGTATATCTGAAGTAGTTTTCGAAATATTTATTTTAAAGTTCAGAATATTTGTGTGCGTTATGTTATACTTAATATTAATTAAATGGTTAAAATAATATGTTAATAACAGTCATGTAATCGTTTGATGAAACATTCAAATACTAATAAAAATTATCATGGTCATTGGAGCGAATGTCAAGAATTTTATGTAATTTTAAATTCAGACATTAAGATATTGATGTAGAAAATATAAAACGACCATCTAAAATACATGAAAAATGCAGTCTGCTATAAAATGATCTTGACAAACAAAATCCGGCATTTTCACTTACTATGGCAGAGCCGGCTTAGTCAGGGCAATCTGGAAAAACAGAGAGAGACCCGCAGTTTTTATGGATGCCGCTCTAGCTTTTAAAGTTCCCAGGAAAAATTCTATAAATATATATATATAAATTACAAATGCAAAAATAAATCTTGTAATTTTCCATACATTTTTATAACAACTAATTGTGAAATTGGCTTCCAATACATTGTTGTGTTTGACAATATGTAAGGAAACCAACCCTATTTTAGATAGATTTGTACTACTTTTCGTAACCGTATTCCTTTTAAAATTAATTCGTGAAGCCGAAATACACCTTTTGCACCCATAAAAATTTATGTAAACTATAACGGTTAATTTTAATTTATGCAACTTGTGAAATGTTCATAATTAACGATTTCCGTCTAAACAATTTACATGAAAAAAAAGTTTTGACTCCCTCACTCATTAGGGATTTATATAAGATTCTAACATTAAATTTTATTTTTAGGATCGAGTGGTAGTGTATAGTGCTTCCATATCACAGGTCTGGGGTTCTATTAACGGGCTGCACAAGGTTGACTCTGCCTTTCATCCCCGCTACATTGGGTCGATAAATGAGTACCAAGCTTCCTTCGGGTCTTAAACACTGAAGGTCTCTCTTCAGACAGACCACCAAATCGGGACATCTGTTCATGCACCTCAGCGTCCAATGGTCACGTGTATTATGATGGGCACAGTAGTTCCTGGCCCTCATGGATTGTTGTGCCACTGAGTTTGAGTCTTAAGTTTGAGGATTACCTCACTTTGGGGATACCCCTTAGATAAACATGTATTTCCACTCATTTGCAATTAAACATTTTTCTTTCAATTACGTTTATTTCAGAAGGAAGTTTGATTTTTCAAATGTATTTGCTTAATAACATGTATATTTGTGTGTATTATATTAAAAATTTGATCAATCCAAAATTACATGTTTTTAGCTCCTCTAAAAGCTTTTAGGATTTTACAACTGATCTTACAATCCATATACGTTTTATAGTAGTAAATTTAAAAATTATAAAGACATTTTTACGACTGTGTGAGCTGTTATGCCTCGTTTATAAATATAAAAATTGCATTCAGCTACAGTTTTTAAAATGTACAGAAATAATTGGGGAAATAAGATACTTACATATTATGAATATTTTTGACTGCAGTAAGATATATTTATATTTCAGTTTCTTTACAATTTGAATAGAAGTTGTAAGCCATTTTGCGAATAGTTTGATATTGAGTATAAACCCATAGGCTGTTTAATATTGTAAAGTGTTTTACTTTGATAACAGCACACATTAAAATAAGGCTCATTTGCAGTTATACGATCAGCTTCAGTGATATTTAAATTTTCAAAAAGAGTCTATACTTATGAAAACATTCTTTCTCAACCGCACACCACAGCTCATACTATGGCTTCCCTACAGCAGGAAATATTTTTTTATACTCAAAAATTTAATACAGGATACATTACCAAGTGTTAAATTTGTTTTTAAAATTTGGTATGAATACATTGTAGAACTGTCGGTTAACTTCACTGAACAAAATTGTTTTAAGTGTACTGTTTTGAAAGACAAAATTAATTAGGAGAACTTTTCTCACAATAGAATTTGTAATGACTGAATTGTGAAAAATGTAGTTATCGATGTGTGACATTTTTTCCTTGTAATAAAAAAAACAGAAGGATAAGAAATTTAACTTGAGTAGAAAATGGTTAGATGTACTGTCATGCGCATTTGAAGAAGTATATCCCCCATTAAAATTAAAAATTATTGACTGAATGTGGGTTACGTCCATCACAAATGCCGATGTAGAAAAGATATTTTTATTTAATACAAGGAGTTCGAAAAGGGAGAGCACTAGGAATGAAAATTTAGATTTTTTCCGAAAAATATTCAGTTAACATAAAAATATCATTTATATGATTTAAATTTAAATAAATTAAAAGTATTGAAATCATTTTTAAAAAATTAAAAATATAATTGAATAGAGAAAGATCTGTTTTATTTCATAAATATATATAATCATATTTTAAAAAAACAGGAAAGTGAGCGCGCTTTCTTACTCTCATATTCAAAAATGAATACAGGATACTTTTTTCTGGTTCAAATCGCAATACCAAAATATTTTTTTTATTTTTAAAAAATGACAGAAAAATAAATTTTGTTTGAAGAAAATATAACTATTTTTCAACTTTTAACACGCCATTTATTTCATGTTTTTTTTTTTTTACCGTACGTTTCATACAAGATTGCCCAAGGCAACTTAACAGCTAGCTGTAAACGATTGCTATCCTGGTTCTCACTGATTAAAGACGCTGAACTAAGTCATAAAATTGTCCCCTTTCGACCTCCCAAGTTTTAAAAGGGGGAAAGAATTGAAGTCTGTTGCATTTTTGAAAGGAATAGCAAAATAATAGTAAAACGCTTTCGGAATAACTTTTCAGGAGGAAGGTATCCACTTAGAGGGTTAAAGGGCAAGCCATTGTAACAGCCGAACATTTTCCGTATCAAGGAATGTCTGTACAATACCGGCAGTATGCGGTCGTTCAATATCCTACTGAAACGTAGGGTTTTGCTAGACTCGAATAAAGGGTAGAGCCACGAGTCGTAATACATCAGAAGAGTAACGTACGTTGTTCAAAGTGCAGTCACTGCGAACACAAAAGGTGACTGAGACGGGAATCCAATTGCACCCATACCATCACGCAAGTATGACAATAACGAATGAATGTACACTACCATTGTGCATTCCCAAGGTGCCGCCAAACACGGATGTGACCATCTTGATGTTATGAACAGAACTTGGAGTCATCTGAAAAAATGACGTCTCGCCATTCATGTGCCCAGATTCGTCATTGATCACACCATTGAAGACGCTCCTGTCTGTGATGCAGAGTCAAGGTTAGTCGTAACCATGGTCTCCGAGCTGAGAGTCTGTGCTGCTGCTAGCGTCGCCGAGCTGTTCGTGCAGATACTTGTTATTTTGTAAACCATCCCAACTCTTGATTTAGGACTCGTGATGTGGCTGCATGATCCATTAAGACCATGAGGGTAAAAAGCTTGTCTTCTCAGCTGCTACTGATAGGGATACGTTGATATCCAGCACGGTGTTACCTATTCCCGTCCTGATGCCATCGATTCCATATTACGCTAACAGTCATTGGATCTCGATCGACGCGAGAAGCAATACTGTGATACGATCAACCGCAATCCCGGTACACTAGAATTCGACCTTTATCAAAGTCAAAAACGAGCGGGTACGCCTTTCTACTTTTTACACGAGGCATCGAAAACAACTTTTCACCATGCAACAAAGTTCAGATGCAATTTTTGTATGAGAAACCGATTGAGTAATTTCCTCATTTCAACTAATCGCAGGTGTCTTCTTTGTCTAAATACGCTGAAAGCTATTACTTTTATATCACAGCACCTTCTTCCTGTCGTTTAAATTAGACGTATGTAGCATGCCACTTTCTTGGTGTAGTAATTTTAATGGCCAGTAGTATACATATAGATATATTTGGTACTTTTTCCGCTTCAATGGGGAAATTCTCACCAAGCAGGTTCTATTGTCGACAACACACAGGCAATATACACTTAGATAATGTTAACAAATGAAAGTTTTGATTGCTATTTCATTTATTTTTTTATGTATAATGAAAGAGATGCTTCTGATAAGAAAAGAAAGGAATTAGTTTAAAGATGTGTGGTGGTAAAAGTTAACCAGCAGAAATATTCCGTTTGGCGTCGGTTGTATCATTTTTCGCGACTTTATCGTCAGCGAAATGAAAAGTACTATATTTTTAAATAACTAGACGAATGGACATTTAAATCGAATATAATATATGAACATACAAAAATGCAGAAATATTTAAATATTACCCTTTACAGAAAATGGATGAAATAAACAAATCCACCCACGAATGGGCACGGAAAAGAGAACTACTTAACGCCTGCATTCGAAAACGTCGTAAGAGAAAAACGTAGTTCATCCAAACAATTAGATTCTCTTGCCTAGAATAAATCAGAAGTTTTCACTTACTTCTATTGAGTAATTTTTTGGCAAAGAAAATGAAGAAAGAATGATAAATTTTCAAAACATCCTCTTTTTATGAAAAATGCTTCTATACGAACAATATTATGTTTATATATAGATAAGACTTCTATACAGAGCCTGAACTATGAGTTTTGAAAAATTAACATTATTTTCTCTCTCAGAGTTATGATCAATTAAAATAATAACCAATGATTTAAAGTTAAAACTTCTGTGTTCTGATTGCATTAAAATATGAATAAATCTATTTCAAAGTAATATATTTCAAAACTCTTAGCTCAGGCTTCGTACAGAAACTCTTAGCAAAAAAGGTGTGACACAAAAAAAACCGAGGCTAAGTGTGTAGCTTGAAAAAGAGTGGGGTTAGCAAACTGTTTTGCTGAAGTCATCCCACCCACCTCCTCCATCCATGTTGCCAGTTTGGAGTACTGTATCTTTGAGTTAACACGTGCAAATGCATTCTGCCGGGAAAATGTTAAATCAACATCGTTTCTTGTGAAACATAAGAAATCAGCCACGAAAACATTTCATATATTAACCGAAGCTTATGGAGATGAAGATTTATCCACATGTGTTTGAAAAGCATAAGCGGTTTTCATGTAGAATTGACAGTGGGGAAATTATGGGTATCCTCTCACACGTCAGACTGTTAATCAACACTACTACCCTGAAGTACTAAAAGGATTTCATGAAAAAAGTAAGAAAAAGGGGCCAGAATTGGGGAATGATTGATGACTGTTGCACCAAGACAATGCACTCGCTGACACACCTCTGTCAAGCAGTTTCTGACCAGAAAAAACATTACAGTGATGGGGCATCCTACTTATTCACCTGATTAGGCCCCAAGCAACTTTTTTCCTACAGTGAAATCTTGCTTAAAGGGAACCCATTTTACCTCAATTTAAAGGTCTTCCAAAACTCTCGATCCATAACTTTGTTACCAGCAACGGCAGCACCGAATTCAGAAGTGTGTGAATGCTGAAGGAAACTACTTTGAAATTGATAATGTCATGGATAACTAATTCTCTAAGTACAATGATTTATTGAGGTTTTGAAAATACGTCCTTCTTTCTTCTTTTTTTTTGCCGAAAAATTTCATTTAATTATTTTTTTGTAATAATATTTTTAAAACAATTTAATTTGCATATTCTCATTCAGATGATACAACAACAAAAATTATTCATTTATACGCTTTTTCAAAACCACTTTGCACACCTAATCGGATACCTTTAACAAAAAAAATATTAAATATATCATAAATGCGATAGACAAATATAATTTATCTCATAATTTTTCAGAATAGTATACTTTGTATCCTCTTACTTGAAAAGTACAAGCAATACAAGTAAACTTTTTAATTACACCATCAAATTCTTGTTAAAAACTTATGCATATTTCATTAAATTAAATGCATCTGAATGATGAATAACACATGTATTTAAATTTTTAATATTATCACATAATATTAAACTTATTTTATATTAAAATCAAACTAAATTAAATTTATGAAAAGAATTTTAAGTTTTCCTAATAAATTCTAAATTTATAGTGCTAATGAATGAGATTGTTATGCTTTAAAAAAATGTGACTTATTTCCAAATCATTGAAAGAAAAAGATACTAAGAAGTTTCTAAAACGTTTTGATGCATTTGAAAGTATTTGGACAGATAAAAAAGTATTAAATTCAAAAATTTGCAATTCTTTTGAAAGATCTTTAAACCAAAAAGGGGTTCTCCGCTTGTTCAGTCATAAAGCATACGATATCTTGTTTTCGCTTTCAAATAAGATATTTAAAGTTTTGTGTCTGTAATTTACGATGTGTGTCTTTATTATTTCCCTTCAAATAGTTTTATTGGAGCTTATTGTAAGACATAAATAAGCATTGATTGCACAAAAATGTCAAAAATTCTTTACACATCTTATAAAGAAACTATATTTCGCAACGAGCAAAAAAGATTTAAGATTTTTGTCCTCGATTTTTCATTAAGACTTTGAGAAGAATTTGTAATAATATATGTTTTGGCACTAGTAAAGGAGACACAAAAACAAACAAAACGTTTTTTATCTACGCAACACGTTTAAAATTTTATAATTATAAAACCTTTTCTATTTCAGTTATTTACTGAAAAGGGCTTCTGAACAGTTTGCAGAGTAAACATTTATGTGTATTTGATATAAAACAATAACTGAAAATAATCCACCTACACGGTTTATTTCTTTTGATTTTTAATTCAAACCAACATGTTTAGGAACCAGGTATGCTAAGTACATCATCATAATTACAATAATCAGGTATTGCTACTTAACAATAGTTTCATTGTTCAAAACTGTTCTGTTTCTTAAACAGAATATACTATCTTCAGTTTATAAAATTCTTCATAAGTACGCAAATTCGTAAACAAGAGAGGACATCATTTTCTCAGCCTCTAATTCACGATTCCACTACTAAATTAAATACTTGCTTCATCTTCATTTAATTAATGCTAACATGGTATACTAGACTCAGAGAGAATACAAATTGTATTTCATCCCTTCAGCTTCAGAGCAATTTACTCTCCGATTTGCTTAACTACTTAAAACTTTATATGTATCTTACGCT
>BMAU01011131.1:0-13100 GCA_019973935.1 Trichonephila clavipes | reverse complement strand
ACAAAACATATCGATGTTCGTTATCATTTTCTAAGGAATTTGATATACGACAAGGTTTTCCAAATTAAATATATAGGTACCAAAAAATGATTTGGCGGACATTTTTTACCAAACCGATGGTAAAGGAAAAATTGTTGCAGAATTTTGTAGAAAATTATTTCTTTTTAGAGAATAAGACTTTTTGTTTCTTTAAGATAAAAATATTAGTTTGTTTATTGCACAATAAAGACTGAACAAATGTATTTTTTGTGTTACTGTATAACATGTGATTATAGATTGAAATTTACTGATTTGTAAGAGATAATGGTGCGAGATTGGAAAAGGGGGCCGATTGTTAGACATTTAAAAGTCGGATCCAAATTTTTAAGATCTCCTTGTGTTGTTTTTCAATCCCGTTCCATGATCTCAATGAAAGTAAGCACACCGATTCGAAACCCGATCTTTTTTGAGTTTCGTGATTTGAGGTTGGCACAACTGCCATGCAAATCGAGCTAGTACTAAACTCGGCTCATGTTAGTTTTTGAAAAAGGAAGGAGAAACGGAAATATAAGAAGTGTGTGAGTGGTTTCTCTCTTAGAGGGAGAGAAAGGCTGGTTGGCAATGCAACTGCAGGTTGCATCACCATTTTAGATTAGAAATTAGTTTTACAATATTAGAAGACGGTTCGAATCGGATGTCGCTGGTAATGTTACTTTTTGAACGTATTGTTTTTTTTATCGCTCCAGTAACGAGCAAAGTGACTTTATGATTGATTATTAATTAAGAAACTGTTTTTTTCGTCTTGATGCCTCCTCGACACATAAATTTCACTGCCAGCTTTGCAAAATTTAAATTAGTTTACCAATAAGTGTAACATTTCTAAAGGCTTAAAGTACTTTCATTGCCGTCATAACATAATCGGCTGGGTTCCAGGTCGGATATCATCCTCGTTACTTGATTGTTATTCAAATAATGAGGACTGTCTCATTGAGATATCCCTCATGTTTCCTATGAATGAGACAGTAATAAACTATCGAATTACTTGCATGTTCTTAAAAATAAATCCTTTAAATACACAAATGAATAAATGTAAAATTTATATTTTTTCCAACTGTAATATACTGCTTTCGTTAGCATAAAATATCAAATCCTTTGAATTTTTAGAAAAATTCTTGATTAGTAAAACGCAAACAATTAGTTGACATAAGACAAAATTATGACTACACATATCTTTAAGTCAGCAAGGAGCAAATCATTCATGTATTATGGTAAACTTATTTATATAAGAAAAAACTATTCTTATTCGTATTTAATTGTTCTTTTATGACTAATTACAATACATTTATTCCTTACTTTTCATCTTTCATATAAAAAGGTTATTTTTATTAGTTTTATGGATAGAAGTTAAACTTGTTAGCTTCTTATTTTTAAGATTACAATTAATTATAATTCTTTTTTGATGTATCAGTTTGTATAACGTTGCTGAAATTCTAAGATAAATGCTCTGATCTCTGCTGCGTGATAAAAATAAATAAAATCTTCAATAATATTTTTAAGAAATATAATACACGCGTCATTCTAATTCTAAACACAATCTTCCCTTTTAGGACGTATGGTAATACAATAGCTCTCTAAATGTGCAGCTCAGAAAAAAAAATTAGCCCGTCCAAAAATAAATCCAAAAATTCACAACCAATCGAATATTCATTATTAAATAGCAATAAAAACCATTACATTTTGAAAATCAATTTAAGATCAATCCCCCTCTCCCAATAATTTACACTCAAAACGTGTAAAGGCCTCCACAGGTATCTGCCGTATGCAAAATCTAAATAAGTTTTTGGAAATTATAATTTAATGGCTAATTTTTATTTTTGCTCGAAAAACGTATAATTTTATGTCATATTTTTCGTATTAATTCTCGAGCAGTAGCTTTACGGGAGGAAACATACTTTAGGAAAGGAGAAAATTGATGTGCTTCGAGTGACACAGCACCGATCAGCAGTGGCGCACACAAGGGGGGCGGAACCACCCAAAGCCCTTGATATTTTTTCCAATTGATTATAATTCTAAGTATATAGTACGTAAAAAATAATTAATTACTTGTTAATAATGATTAATTTTATTAATTAATGCTAATTATTTATTCAAAAATTAGTTTTTTACTGTGTTTTGTTCCCGAAAATCGACAAAATCGCAATTCCTGTGTGCGCTACTGCAGATCAGTAAATACTTCTTAAGATGAATCCAAATTCCAATAATGACCATTTCTTCATCACACTTGCCTGTTATAAAAACAAACTATTCTCTATAACAGAGGTTTCCCAAACTTTTGCCTCATAGACCCCTTGACAGGCTTTTCAGCTTGGCGTAGACCCCTACTTACCCTAATATTAAATTTTTTGCGAATTTATCAACTTAAATGTGTTTTTTTGATAGCAGGTATAGAGCCATTTACTTTAAAATATTAAAAAATTTTTTGCAATGCAGCGATTGTATATAATGTTTAATACTAAAGAAAACACATGTTAATTAAAATAATTGATGCATAAAATAACTGTTACATAAATAGCTGAGCGACAAACATGTTTTTAATGGAGGGATATGAATCTGGGGATGCAATGACAAATTTTCAACATTTGCCATTACTGTTATGAGGTTTAACCCTGAATATCTCTTCGGTTAATAGTGTCCAGTAATTTCTTTCTTTTTTGTTTGGAGATTGGCAAGCGCACTGAAACTCCTTCTCAATCCGAAAAAAAACATTTAAAAACTTTCTCAAGATATTCCATACTATGGAATAAATAGCAGGAATATCTTTTTAAAGCTAAAATTGTTGACATCGTTTCTAAACTTTACTTAAAGATCTGCGTTAGTGCATATTCTAAGCACTTAATTCTTGTAATATGACATTTTTTTTTCAAAGTGTGACTATATGAATCCATTGCCTAATATGGTGTTACGATAGTCAAAAATTCTCAAACCTAGTTTTGCAATCTAAAAGCCATTTGAATGCTGTGGCTATGCTCAAATTATACTTCTTAGCTTAATTCTGGCAAAAAAATCTGAAATGTGGTCTTTGTTTTAATAAATTTATGCTATCACCTTGTAACTGTAATATTAAGGGGTCATATACCTTTTAAAATTTCCTTAAAAATCGATTTTTTTATTATTATTTTATTTTATAGAGTAAACCTTTCTGAGTGTTCTTAAAAGAAACCGCATGCAGATATTCCCAATAGAACGGACGTTATTAAGAAAATAAAAAAGAGTAGAAAAGGCGATTCACATATTGTTTTTACATTTTGGCTCCAGGGTGACAGCTGTCATGTCGCTGGTGACAGCTGCGTTTCTCTGTTTCCTAATATTGCATTCTAATTATTATCAAATGCTTGAATCTAAGCCTCAAATATTAGTATTGTTGTTCTGAATATATTAACTACAACTTCTACTAACTTTATAAACTTCTACTTCTACTTTGTTTTTTGTCAAAGTGAATCTTGAATTTATACTCGCTCGTTTTTTTGATTTTCATACCGTATATTATTCTAAGATAAGTTTTAGGGAAAAGTATTATTTTTGTTATAAACTTGTGAAGGATGAATTCGACTGAATCTGCTAAAAGACCATCTGGTAAACGTCCAAAAAGGAAGTTTACTGGTACGTAATATGCATACGAGATGCAAGCTGTACACAGTGTGGATGAATCACTAAACAACAGTGCATCTGGAAAAAAGATTCGGCTACAAGATGTTCATTCATCTTTTATTGAACATGATGACTGTTTTGATGGCTATAGAGTGTTTGATAAAACTATCATGTTTTACAAAAAACATTCAAAACTTTTGCTTCTTGCAAAAATGTGGTGGTGATATTAAACTTTCAGAAAATTGTGTTAGAGGTTTGTCTAGTGTTTTTCGATTGAATGCAAGAACTGTAAAGACTTGTGTTCGTTTAGAAATTCAAAAATGCTGGGTAAAAAAAAAATATTCAGAAATAAACAGACGTTTTTGTATACGCAATGAGGACAATTGGACAGGGTCATGCAGCAATGACAACTTTCTGTGGTGTCATGGACTTTCCTCCTCCAGTTGCTGAAAAATCCTATAATAACATTATAAACAAACTACAATTGTGTAGTAAAGAAGTCGCAGAAGCTTCAATGCAAAGTGCAGCTTTGGAAGAGGTAACTTTGACAAATTCTTCCGATATAATAATTAGTGGAGATGGAACATGGAAAACCCGTGGCTATTCTTCTCGTGTTGGTGTGTGTGCTATTATAGGAGACAAAACAGGAAAGTGTATTGATGCGGAAGTGATGTCTTCTTTCTGTAAAGGATGTGATTCTTGGAAACGAAGAAAGGGGTCACCTGCTTACAAAAAGTGGAAAATTCTTCGTTAAAGAATGTTTGAAGAACCACAATGGTTCAGCTGGCATGATGGAGACTGTGGGAATGGTTCGTATAGTTCAGCGTTCATTAAGTCATCGTTCTGTGAGATATACATCTTACATCGGGGATGGCGATTCCAAAACATTCTCATCTATTACTGCATCCAATCCGTATGGAGAAGATATCACAGTTTCAAAAATTGAATGTGTTGGACATGTTCAAGAATGGGAACTCGTTTACGAAAATTAAAACAAATGAGCTCCAAACTTAGTGATGGGAAGTCGATTGGGCGAAAGGGAAGGTTGACCGACAGAATGATCGACTTAATTACAACGTACTATGGAAATGCAATCCGACAAATAAAACATGCCTGTCAGATATGCGAAAAGCTGTTTGGGCTGTATATTTCCGTATACGTTCAAGCAACGAAGAACCATTGCACAGTTTTTGTCCCGTAGGTCTAATTCTTGGTGTAAATATCAAAATCAAGTAGTAGAGGGCAGTGTGGAAACTTTTAGACACAGTAACAAATTGCCAGTGGCAGTAATGGATGCCATAAAACCTGTGTTTAATGATCTATCACAACCTAAACTTCTACAAAAATGTCTAGAGGTAAAACCCAAAATAATAATGAATCCATTAACTCATTAATATGGAAATTATGCCCAAAAACTTTAGGTTGTGGTAGAAAGATTGTTGATATATCTAAAAATGAGGCAATTGTCATTTTTAATGATGGCAATCAAGGCAGACTAAAAATTATGCAATCGCTTGGTCTGACTGTTGGTCAATTTGCACATAAATTTGTTACACTTGTAGATATAAAAAATTCAGACTGCAGAAGTACATTTAATCTCCGCACAAAGAAGTACGACAGGCTAAAAGAATGCAATTTAAAACTACTTGTAAGAAATTAACTGAAAAGAACATCATATGCATGTGGCGAATTTTAGCATTTTAGAATCATAGTAATACACTGCATACATATCACAAATTGTTTAATATTTATAATAAGTAGTTGTTAATTAAGGTATTGATTGTTTTAAGTAATATTTATAAATTTTTAACTTTATTTTGGAGAAATGAATCACTTTGTTGCATTTTGATTATTTTGTAGCTTTTGATATTGTTTCGATGCTTGTACTGCATTGGTATAATATATGTTTTTTAGTTATAATAATTTTTAATAAATTGAAGTTTATTGACTAAAAAACTTCACAGTAGTTTTTAATTTAAATTTAGTTGTTGTTTGAGTAACCAGAATAATATATATATAAAACTGTAATTTTACGTTTGATGTCAATTTTCTCAGAACGTCATTTTTACTCATTACGCGCATGATATTTTCAAAACCGTGCCATGGAAAATGATAAAATTTTTATTGTAGATTCTGATCATATCTGTACTTAAAATAACGAACCAGTTTGAATTTTTAATGAAAAAATTTAAAATTACAAATATAAAATAGCAAAAAATTTTAAAAATTTTATAGTTAAATTTTAAATTGTTATAGTTTACTAAAAATTTTAAATCAGTGTTTCATGCTTCGTCATTTTAAAGATAACACAATTTCCAACACTGAGCAAAAATTTCATCAAAAAATATTGGTAACTTTTTTTATAAAGCTGCGCGTAATGCATATCACTTGCGAAAAGAAAACAAAAATTTCTTTTTGTAATTATCTAATTAAAAATTTATCCTAATTAGCAGTGTGTTTGTTGGTTATGTTTTAAGTAAATAATATCTATTTGTTTATTCCTCCAATTTACATTCCAGGAAACAATAATAAAAAAATTATAGAGCTTTAAAGAGCTCACTATTTTTAACCATTTTCAACTTTTTAAAAGGTATGTGACCCCTTAAACCTCATTAAATTTAGTAAAGACATCTGTTAAATAGGTAAGTCTAGTTTTCACTTGATTAAATTTCCTTTCAATATTAGTCACGTCCTGGATTAATGAGAGACACGAACGTAGACCCCCATTTACACCTCATGGACCCCTTGCAGGTCTATATAGGCCACTTTGGGAATCACTGCTCTAAAGCAAACCACTGATGAAGGGATTGAAGTGGTACTCTATTTCAGGACTTTTGATTTAAACCCTGAATGAAGATTTATATGTGTGAGCATGTTAGAAAACCTCTAAAATAATTTCAAAAATTGAGAATTATGTGAATAAATGAGTCGATGATAACTTGAACGAATAATATGGATGTGATGTGGAAGTTAGAACAGTGAGGTGTTTCTTATAAAATAGCCACGAATCTCTTTATTTATACTATTTTACTAAAGATAGAAAATAAAAATTTAAGTATGAGTTTATTTATATAGTTAAGTTTATAATAGCTAAAACTTTTGCAGTAAATTTAATTCTAAAATTTAAAAGGAAACAGAGTATTAGACCAGTGCTTCTCAAACTTTCAAAACTGGCGCCCCCTTATCAATCACAATTTTATCGCGCCCCCCCTTATCAATCACAATTTTTATCGCGCCCCCTTATACATTAATAATGTACTGAATGCAATAATAATGCACTTTTTTTACGCTAAAGCAATAATCTTAATTATATACCGTACAAATTCATGACATAAGTATTAAATTTTGTATATGTTGCTTTTAAGCAAAAAAAAATTAAGTTATAGGATAAATTATTATGTTATTTTCCTTTCTCTAATTTTTAAATTGGAATATATTGCAAAATGCGGTGGCAAAGAAGGCAAAATATAGATATCAGCTTTTTTTTTAGAAAGAACTCAGTGGATCAATTTCTAATCATAAGCATTCCTTTGAAACATTAGCTCTGTAAGACAAGCCCATGGAAGTCGCTAATACTTATTAAACTTGTTCTTAATTTAGCATTAATTAATTAGTTATAAAATACTCTGTGCAGCACTGATACATTAAAAGTATACCGGCTGAAATACCCGCTATTTGCACGATTTCATTTCTAAGAAAATAAAACATTATTGATATAATCGCTGAATTTTAAGAAGAGTGTAAAGCCAAGTGCGCAACAATGTTTACAAAAATGTAAAATGATTTTTTAAAATCATTGCTCACAAATTATAATTAGTTTTAAGAGAACTGTAATTTTAAGCCTCACAGAATTAGCATTTAGAATTGATGTTGAAAAATGAACAATAATATAAAATTCCGATGAGAAATAATTGTATTATTTTTAATATTTAAAGTGAAAAGACTTCATGTTTTAAACCTGGAGCAGGCACGCACTCGATACTAATGGTCGAGTGGGGTTATTGAGCCACCCCAATCTCTTTTTTTATAATTATTTTTATAGTACACAATAAAAATCGTAATTCCAGTGAATAATTTAATTAAGAGAAAATATACTCACCCTACTTTCAGAACACAGAAAATATTTCGGAAAAAGTTATCACACCGGGAACTCAGTCAAAACAAGTACCTTAAGATTGTAAAAAAACGTTTGTCACTCCCAAAAAGAGGGAGATATGTGACAAATATATTTTGTTCACACGTTAAGACTCAAACAGGAGGAAAGTGTGTGTCAGAGCCATTGGTAACAATTAAACTGTTTTGTCAGAATTACCGATTTCGTGCACTCTGTGCTCGGCGTGACAACTCCGGAATAAAAGTGTAATTTTATTACAATATGGATGTCCAAAAAAATTATGTAAAACGTTTTTCATTACGCTTTTTATATGTTTGGGAATAACTCATAGAAATAAATCTTGGCCAAGTAATCCTTCAAAGAGTTCTCTGTGCTTTTCCAAAAATCATAAAAATATTTTATAAGGAAAAAATCGCAGCGAAATAGTTTATTTTGCAACTTCCCTAAATGAAAAAACATATACATAAGAGCAGGGACGTAACTAACCGTACAAGTAAGTTCGAAGGTCAAACCGCAGCAGCTTTACATTCTGCTGCCTACATCTGATGACAAATATATAACAGTGATGAATTTTTTACCTTCTAAATTTTTTTTTTCGATTATGGGTCTGGGTTTTGTTTTTTTCTCATTTTGGTTTGAAAAGTAGCTTTAATTTTTATGACGTAATATCGTAGATATATAAATTACATCAGTGTAAATGTGTATTTTTTTATTATGTCAGAAAGTATTTTGTTTTACTTCATTCCAGTAAATAAATTTTTTTAATCTTTTATTTTCGATATGCTCGCGCCCCCCTTGTACGTTTATCGCGCGCCCCACAGTTTGAGAAACACTGTATTAGACGAATTTTTTTTATAAATGTGAATAAATGAGTCTTTCACACACACATATATATATATATATATATATATATATATATATATATATATACAAAAAACAAATCACTAATTACAAAAATGAAATTAAGCTAATAATTTAAAATATCACTTGCCTGTACAAATTCATTCTGATATAAGAACGAATTCATTTACCTTTAAAATGTACATTAATATTACCAATAAATATATATTATAAAAAAAACATAAATTTTCTTTATTTAAAAGTGACTTCTTTTTACTTGCTTAAGGATAAAACTCGAAACATGTAATTCATTTTCAAAGTATTATTAATCACAGTAAATGGATTATTGAAACTTATATAACAATTTTTTTTATTTGTAATTGAGTTCATCATTTACTAAACTCAAATATATATTTCTTCTACAAAATTGAATCCATTAAAAATATTTTGATTTACGTGAATGAAAAAAAGAATCGATTGTTATTTTTACAGTGAAAATTTCATACGCAAGGGAATTTAGCTATTATACTCAAGACACGGAAGAAAAAACTGCCTAAAAAACAATCTCCCAAATTGGGACAAAACTTTTATGTTTCAATGAACCACTACGGCATAGAAAAATGCTATAACGCCAAACCAGGCAACCTAGAAAAATGACGTCATTGCACATCTACCAATGACAAGCAACCTCTTTTCCTTTGACCGTGCCGAAGAGGAATGCCCGAGGGTGGGAGGAACTCAAAAAGTGCTCTTTATTTAACGCTACGCCTCAAACACAACGTGTTCGAAAGCGCCAACCCAGTACCACTAAAGACCCGGCGTGTAGGGCAGCGATGCACGTTAAATCTGTCGAGAGCTGAAACGTCCTCCCGTTGGTGTGGTGTGGTAGTTAAGAGAGGGGGGTGCCAGCTCAGGTGTCGTCCACGTCACTTGACCATGGTTCAAAATTACGTGGACCGTCGCCCAAAGCCCTCGTGTAGCTGAACAGTGCGACGTTAATATTCAATCAAGCAATCAATCGAAAGCGCCAAAAATAGGTAAACAACCTTAACAGTTACACTTCCAGTTAGTTATTCTACAGTTAATTTCGTGGGAATAAATAAAACAGATGATGGCTTTGCAAGAGCATCCCAGTTTTAAAAGGCCAATGTTTACATTTCTATCTGTCAAAGTAGGCGTGGCAAATCAGTTGATTATTTTTTTAAAAAACATTTTAAAATACTTCTAATTCAAAAATTGACTAGTATGTTATATCATTGGAAAGGGCTTAATTTGGAGATTTGAGAAATATCAAAATTGATTTCTGGAAGGTGTTTACCATACCGACTGTCCTTAAGGAATTTTCAAAAGTATTTATAAAAAAAAAAATGTATTTTACAAATATCAATCATGTTAGCAGAAAACCCTTACCAACTTTTGTCATGCATAGTTCGTCGAACTTATAAATGAAATTTCATGTGTACGCTTCAATTTTTGTAGGAGCAGTTGTGTTTTTAGACTTTACTTTAAAAAGTTAAATGATTATCTTTTTGTTGCATTTTAAGCACAAAATTTTGTTCTACGTTATAAGCATATCTAGCCCCCTCAGGGGCTCACCTTCTTTAGGTGAGTACGGGTTTCACGCTCCCGAGGTGCCCTAGTGATCTTTTCCTTTTCCCTAGGGGTTTACTGTCTTTGGTAAACACGGGCTTCACGAACCCGGGGAACCCTAGTGATCCTTCTCTATTTTGGGCCCTCTCTCTTGCCATTCAAATTTCCCTTTTCTTCTTTTCACGTCCAGACCACAGACCTACATTGAACAATGAACATTGTCCTAACTTAATTCTTTTCTAGTAAAAAAATTGATATTTTTTTACTGCCGTATTATGGTTTGCATTTTATATTACGTTCTTTTCAATTGATTTGCTTCAATTTCTTTCAATGTTTTTGATTTTGTTGCTTCTTTATGTTCTATTATTGATTTTTGTGTTCAACTTATCTTTATTTTTCTGCCACGAAAGTCCTGTAGCAGACCAGGTTTGAGTGGAATGAAGTTGTGTCTGATGTTTTTCACTTTTGGTATGATGACACAACGGACTGCTTCCTGGGAAATCTGGCACTTGGAGCGGGGTTTTGAACTTTGAGGACCTTTGGACTAGTGAGGTGGGGTCTTGGAGGCGGGCATGTGAGGGTACAGGAGAAAAGCTGAGTTTTGCGTCTCAGTCCGCCAGATAGTACAGGAGCCCGGGACAGCTTAACCAGCATGTCCTGGCTGCTCTATCAGCTGGTGTATAATCCCGCCTGTCTTGTAGTTCCAGGTGGTGCCTGGATGGGGTCCTGCATTGCTGAGCGGGGGTCTCTTCCGAGGCCACTACTGGTTTCTGACTCTAGGGCAAGCCCTGCCAAACTGGTCCTCTGGAAATCAAAAGGAATTCTCCTCCTCCTTTCCAAAAAAAAAAAAAAATTCAAAATAAGTAAAAATAAGAAAAAAATTTAAAACGCATCTATTAAAACCCCCATTCTACCGTACTCAACTCATGATGATCAGGTCATTGATTCTTTAAGTCCATGCCCTGATAAAGAACCCGTGTTGCCTAGATCTAACGTTAATGAAATTGCTGCTAATTCCAGATTTTTAATATTGTCCTTATCAAACAATGATATGTCGAAACAATCGCCTTTCGCTATCCACAAAGCATTAATAGAAATAGGTGGCGAACCTAAATCTGTCAAACGCTTACGATCCGGTGATTTACTCTTAGAAACAAATTCTGCTCTACAGACTAAATCTTTTTTACTTGCCAAATCCTTTTTAGATTCTCCAATAACCATAAGTCCGCACAAAACGCTTAATTCCTGCAGAGGTGTCATTTCAGAATCTGATCTGTTGACCACCCCAGATGCAGAAATCCTCGATGGATTTTCTGATCAGGGTGTGATCCAGGTCAGAAGAATAACAATAAAAAAAGATAATTCGCGGTCATTCCAACAAAACACTTGATTCTAACCTTTAATAGACCTAAACTACCCACAACAATTAAAGCAGGTTACCTAAACTGTAAGATTCGCCCTTATATACCGAATCCTCTGCGCTGCTTTAAGTGCCAGAGGTTCGGTCATTCTCAAAATTCCTGCCGCGGACAACTCACATGTTCTAGGTGTGCAGCTGTCGGGCATTCTTCTACAGATTGTACCCTAGAACCAAAAGCATTAACTGTTCACAGATTCATACCGCCGATTCCAAACTTTGTCCTAAATGGAAAACTGAAAAGGAAATTCAAACCATTAAAACAAATAGAAACATATCCTACTTTGAAGCCCGAAAATTAATTGCCCCGCAGTTCTCCCAAACTTACGCTCAAGTTGCCAAACCCTCCATTGCTACCAGTACAACACAAACAGATGAAAATATTACTAAAGTCAAGTGCCCACCTTTACAAATACTTAAACCTCTATTATCCGTACCTCATCCAAATGCATCTCCTTCAATTCAAATTCCACATCGTCGTCTACCACTCAGGCAAACCTCTTGCCCTCCGCATCTTCAATAAAACCAACCACAAAAATTGCATCTCGGTTACCTAAACCAATTTCTTCTGCTGCTGCCCCTGACAATAACCTGAATACCTCTGCCTCATCTTTATCAGCTGAAACCCGCACTCTTATAAGATCTAATAAATCTGCTGCGGCGCTTTCAACTGAAATTCAACCCTTACCAGAATCTGACCCTACTGCATCCAATGGTGAACATTTTAATGCACCTGAAGTCCCACAGTGTGCAAAACGAAATTCAAGAAATAGAGAAGAAAGCGTCCAAAAGTACAGAAGCAGAAATTAAAATCAACTGGCTCCACATAGACCTCGAAGGCAACACCTACAGAGTCAACAACTGATGAGGACGATATGATTATGTATGATGTGTGCAGGCGGAGGAACTAAGAGCCAAATCCACCGAGGATAAATTTGCCGTGATGAAAATGTTTTAATGAACAATCTAGCGAATATATGCGTGCATGCTCCCCTCGATTCAGAAACAGTAATAACTAACATTTTTTTCATGAAACGTTGAATTTTAAGCAATGTTAGAGCAATCACTTTTTTTTTTTTCATTTTGTCTATTTTTCAGACTTGTCTGGATGGTGGGATACTCTCCACCAAAACCTTTTTTGTCTTCCTTTTCAAAATTGGAGTTTTACATTTAATTTGATTTGTATGGTTCTCATTGTATTTTAATATATTTCATGTATGCATGCATGCATGCATGCATATATGTGTGCATTTACTTTTAAAGTATATATATTTTTACAATTATACGACTTTTATTTTTCATAAGTGTTTGGCGCAGCTTGGCCAAGTTGGCCCTTGCCACTAAACCCCACATTCACTTCCACTTCACTTCACATAAGCATACCTAGATTACAAACCAAAAATTGTAAAAAACATTTGAATGAGTATTTTAGTATAAATCTCATACCATGACCCCTTTAAGAAAAGATATTAAATTAAAAGTTACGGAAATGTGTAACAGTATGCATGAGGA
>BMAU01011126.1:0-126130 GCA_019973935.1 Trichonephila clavipes | reverse complement strand
AGATTCTCTCACGTATATTATTATTATCTAATCTGTTAGAAGTTTAAGTTTAAGATCTTAATAAAGTCAAATTAAGATCATGGCAGCTTCTGGTTCTTCCGTTATTCCTACACTTCTAGCTCACGCTGATAATCAAGGAAAAAGGCACCCGAAGAGGGCGCCCTTACAAAGGCATTTCACTGCACTTTTTTTCTGTATTTATTTCAAGAACATTTAAGTGTATTATATGGTAATAAGAAATAATGAATGTCGCTTGTGGAGGGTTTTGCCGGGATGCGACAATTCCTTTGGTTGTTTGTTTTTGTTTATTGAAAAATGTTTGTAATTGTATAGTGTATATATATGTGTTGTTATATTGTTTCATATTAAGGAACATCTGGTTTTGGGAAACGCAGCGTAGATAGCATACTAATATAACGTTTAACCAGTGCTACGCGATTTGAGGGGAAGTTTTTGAAAGAACCGGATGAAAAATATGTATAGAAATTAGTTACAATTTAAAAGTGATATGTACTGTATAAAAATTGTGAAATGTAATCATAATGTGTAAAATTTTTTTTCAAAGTACTGAAGAGATTTTGTTTCAGGGTAACAGACACTGAAGTCTGTAAGAAATTAACCTATACAAAGAACGGAGCTAAAGAAAATATGTGAAGAAGAAAAATTGTTAGAATTTAAGTAAACATTTAGGTAGAATTAAGTTAGTTAAGAGACGCGTGGGCCTCGTTTTGTCTACCATTTAACTCCTATATGGTTTTTCCCCGGCTCTGTTACCTAGATGGGACACGTCTATTTATTCTGTACAAGTGAGAATCTACCGTGATTAAAATGCATGACTATGAATGTTAGTCTATTTAATTAAGTAAAATTTATTGAAGCTGTGGAAATTCAAATAAAGGAGAAATATTAAAAATTAAACTTAAGATGAATCGTGAAAATTAAAATTTAAGTGAAGCATTAGAAATTAACGGTTATAATAAAATTTAGGTACGTAATTTCTTAAGGGCCATTAAGACCCTCGAATAAATCACGTTTTGTTTCTTGGAGGTGTTGTGACGTCTTACGCGTCTTTTCTTTAACAAGTCCTTTGGGTTCTTTGGGCCAGAATTAATGGCAACTCTTTTCCAACCAAATCCAAGGAACGAGATTCACAACATTCCTCACTTTCACATTACAACTACACAGCTACAGGGAACTGAAGCGACTGTCGTCACACTTTCACACTTATCCCCATTGATCGTAAAACACTTTTTGTTTCCTTAATATATAGTACCCCCATCCTTTTCAGTCACCACACCACACTACACACTGACCTTAATACACTTCTAAATCTTTCTCCTACCTTAATTCTGTTCGGTAATTTCAACGCAAAACATACACACTGGAGATTCACGAATAGAGGAAACAATCTTCTGATTTACATTCAAAATAAACGACTGGAGCTCGTAGCTCCCCCCACTTCAACCCTTTTCGAGCATGGCATGGGTCATCCTCTATTCTCGATATTGCTCTCAAAAACAATATCTTCAATTCATACAGTATCCTCTCTATTCACAGGAGCTTAGTCCCAGCCATAACCCAGTTAAAATAACTTTTTTAGCTTCCACAAAATTCTCCTTACCACATCCACAAACATAGAAACTTTTTAAAAATGAAATCATAAACAGCAAAAATTACGACACCACAACTGCCTGGATGACATTGATGCTAAAATTCATGACATCTCACTACAACTTCTAAGCTTCTGAATCAATCGAGTAAACCTTTTTGTAACAGAACTTAGAGATCTATTCAAAAAGAAACAAAGCCAGAAAAATCTGGCAATTCTCCAACACCCAAATGATAAAAACTACACAATAAAATTAAACGAATAGTTAACAAATACAGACAAAATGTTTGGGAGGATACTCTTTTGAGCATGAATACAAAGGATAATTCCTTATGGAATATGTCCAAAATTTTCTGAAAAAAAGCCTCCACAATCTCAGCCCTTAATTGCCCTTAAGGTATCACACTGAGTGACCAAAATGAAAATATTGCTGATTCGCTTGCGAATCAATTTTAATTAAATGATATCTATAACACTTACTCTGACAGAACAATTACCAGGGGCGTAGCTGTAGCGCAGTATCAATGATACGGGCCCCCAAGCTACATGAACCCCCCCCTACATGTGTAACTATAGTACCTCTAAAAGGGCTTTCCTTTCTAAAATAGGGCCTCTAAGGAGTTTTGATACGGGGCCAACTCAGAACTAGCCACGACAGTGACAATTACACAAGTCGTTGACGAATTCTTTCTTAACGCTACTAACAACCAGTTTGTGAACGAAAAAGGTGGCACAGAGGTATTGCTCCTGCCTGGTAAATGGACGACTAGTATTCGATCCTCCCCTATTTCAATTTTACTGGCTCTTCCCACGGAGATTTTTTTTATATTAAAAAGATTAAAATCAGAAAAATCTCCAGGAAGAGATAGTATCAAAAATAAAATTCTAAAAAATCTACCTTCATTCTCAATTATTAAAATTACAAACATTATTAATGATATTCTAAATATTAATTACTTTCTGAGTGCCTGGAAAACTTAAATAACCAGGTAACCTAATAAGGACCCTACCCTTGCCAAAAATTACAGGCCAGTCTCTCTACTACCAGTTCTTAGTAAACTGATGGAAAAAACCATCCTTAATAGATTAAATGACCATCTTAATCAAAATCAAATTTTAATTTCGGTGCAGCACGGTTTTTAGCCACAGCTTTTTACCATCCACCAGTCACTCAGAACCGTAGAGTTTATTAAATCTGGCCACAAAAGAAAATGTACACCGTTTCAGTTTTTCTAGACATACAAAAAGCATTTAACCGCGTCTAGCACACAGGTCTTATTTATAAACTAATACAATACAAAGTGCCCACCCCATTAATTATCCTGATTAATTCCTACCTCTCGGACAGAACGTTTTCTGTCAAAATTAAGAATACCCTATCAAATAGTTGAATAATTTATGCTGGAGCCCCACAAACGTCCTTTTTTCTCTCACGCTCTTCAACATCCATATCAACGACATTCCCACCACTAACAACACTGAAATTTGCATGTATGCTGACGACACAGAGATACTTTATCAACACAAAGAACCAGCCTTAATCTCATGTATGACACGAGATATCTAACTTAGCTTGACCCCTGGTTTATTAAGTGGAAAATATATAGCCATCAATACCTTAAAAACAGAAACCATATTTTTCGCTAGATACAAAAAAAGCACCAGACACCTACATCAGAGGGAATAGAACCCCGTGGTCTAATCAAGTTAAATACCTAGGAATTATCCTTGATAAAACTCACTTTCAAACAATATGTAACTTTTATTAGAGAAAAATTTTAAAAAGCCGCGCATAAACTCTACCCCTTAATTTACAGAAATTCAAAATTAAGTAATAGAAACAAAATGCTTATCTACTCACTGATTCTAAAACCAATCCTGATTTAAGCCTTTCCTGTTTGGAGGAAAACATATTAATTATTTAGCATATTAATTACTTAGAAAGTGCTCCAAAATTTAATTGGCAGGAACATTCTTTATGCTTGCTAGTGCATGAGGAATGTGACCTCAGAGCCGCGAGTAAAATACAGTTGGTGATTGGTTAACGAACACTTTCACGAAAGATTTTTGTGTTCGGATAACGAACACATATTCGGATAACGAACACGTTCAAGAAATATTTTTGTGTTTGGACAACGAACACATACTCGGAGGTGATCAGGGATATACATCCCTGAAATTATGGATGAAATTTTGACAACTGCTAGAGATCTGGAAATGGAGGTGAACGAGGATGACATAGAATAGCTCATAATGGGACATGAAGATGAACTGACGACAGAAGAACTCCAAGAAATTTTGAATGAAGAACACCAAGAAACACAGCGAAATGTGTCTCCTTCTGAACAAGAGGAAGACGAAAGAGGACCAATGCCGACATCTGCCATTAAAGATCTTTTGAAAAAGTAGGCGGATGTCAGAGCAATGGTCTTAGAATGACACCCAAACTAAGCTGATGTCAGTAGGGTTGGGGATCTTTACAACAATGCTATTAATTACTTCCGGAAAATCCTGAAAAAGAGAGAAAAGCAATCGATATTGGACATGTTCTTCAACGCCCCATATACAAAAAAATGAAAATGATTAATATGCAAGACTATATGTATGCATTAAAAAAATGTATTATTTTTTAAAAACTTACTAAGAAATTATACATTTTTAAAATTTAATTTTTATGGTCTCCAGAACGAATTAATCAATTTCATATAGAAGTCTATGGTGAATCGATGATCGATTAACGAACAAATCGGATAGCGAACACAGTCTTGGAATGGATTACGTTCGTTAACCGATCACCCACTGTATCAACTATTAGATAAACGATCAGGAGAAATGTTACCAATTTCTTTAATAAAATTGACAACTCTGATAATAAATCGATCACTAGAATAATAAAAAAAATATGCTTCTGATCTTATTTTCCACAGACCCAGATCAATACTAATTGATCATGCTTTTCTTTAATTCTTAAATATGTTCTCTTCTATTTAAATTATTTATCTTTTACTTTTATTTTTAAATTCTCTCCATTAACTACTCAATGATTGATCGAATAGGCGTTGAATAGGCGTTTAATTTCGGGCGTCTGGACTGTAAACAGTCCTCAATCCCATAGCGTGAGAGTCTATGATGCTGGGCATGGCAAAAGTGGTGTTTTCCATTCTGCTGAGTGGCATGACGGCGATTGGTCGAGCGATGGAATCCGGGAGGCGTGGCTATGGTTCTTCATCTGGGTGGAAAGTTTTTGAGTTTTTTGGCTTGGCTGAGAGCTAAGAGATTGCTCTCTGATTGGATGCTGGGTACAGTGAACATTGACTCCGATTGGCTGCCCCGGGGGCTGAGATTTAAATTATGGGGAGGAGCATGTCCAGTGGGGAGAGCAGGAGAAAATTATTGACAAAAATTAAAAAAGTGACATTTTAGAAAATACGGTGTGCAATAAAAAAATTGCACGAGAAAATAGAATTACGGGGGATTATAGGAGTCAAGAAGAATTCTTCTTGGTCTCTTTGTTTTGTCATTAGGGGTATATTGTGATAAATTTTGCATATTGATATTATTGGTTGTTTCTAAATCGTTAAAAAGTTAATTGCGATATTCTGAATATGAGATTTGAAACTATTAATTTTAAGAGCTTTACGTATGTGGTCATTACGCATATATCTTATGGCTTTGACGATCATACGTATTAAAGAATTTTGCAGGGTATCAAGTATATTAATATTTGTTTTAGCGGCATAACCCCAAACTGGACATGCATAAGCTAAGATGGGACGCATAACGGCTGTATAGAGAAGCACTTTGTTTTCTATACTTAAATATGAATTCCGGCCAATTAGGGGGTAAAGTTTAAACATTATTTTCCGGAATTTGTCGCGTACGTAATAAATGTGTTGTTTCCAAGTTAGGTGTGTATCAAAAATAATTCCAAGGTATTTGGCTTCCTGAGACCAGGGGATTTGCTTGTTGTACATGAAAATAGGTGGTGGGAGTGACTGTTTTTTCGTGAAAATAATGGCAATAGATTTTTCGACATTAATACTTATTTTCCATTTGTCGTAGAAATTTTGCAGGAGTAGAAGGTGTTTGTTTAAAGCGAAGGGAATTGTTTCTAGTTTTTTATACGTGGCGTGAATGGCAGTATCATCAGCGTAAAGGTTAATTTTAGTGAGTGAATAGTCAGGGATATCGTTGATGTAGAGGTTAAATAGCAAGGGACCGAGCAAGGAACCTTGGGGACACCCTGCAGAAACAGAGTGTTCATTAGAAAGGGTCTCATTAATTCTAATTCTGAAGGAGCGATTAGTGAGGTATGAGTGAATAAGATGAATCAGAGGATGTGGAATTTTAAAGGTAATTAGCTTAAAAGTTAGACCATTAATCCAAACACGGTCGAAGGCTTTCTGGATGTCCAGCAAAACTGCTCCCGTGCTTTTCTTTTCTGGAAACCTTCAGAGATATTTTCGGTTAGTCTTAAAAAGTGGGTGAAGGGTAGAGAGCTTGTTAGTGAAACCATACTGATTGGGATTGAGGATGTTATTTTCATTGATAAAATTTTTTAGTCTGTGAAGAATAATAGATTCGGTTAGTTTACCGATAGTGGAAAGGAGAGATATTGGTCTGTAACTAGATGCGAGATGAGGGTCCTTGCCAGGTTAGTTAATGAGGAAAATAATGGCTTCTTTCCAGTTATCTGGAAAGTGATTGAATTTGAGGATTTTGTTAATTAGGATTGTTAAAATTAGGATTAGTTTAATTGGAAAGTTTTTTAACATGCGGTTAGTTATAGAGTCTTTACCAGGGGCTTTTTTGGCATTGACATGTTTAATGTAGTGGATAATTTCATTCGGGAGAGCGGGTTCGATGAAAGAATTAGGGGGGGTAGAAAGGAAATTATTTACGGTAGTATTTATTAATTCATCATTTTGAATATAACTATCGTCTTCGCGATCGTTTTCAACAAAATTATTTTTTATGTTAGTTGCAAGAAGGTTAGCTTTTTGCTGATCAGTGACTGCCGTACCTGTCGCACAGTTAAGAGGTGGAATTTTTGGTCTTTTATTTTTGAAAAATTTTTGCGTGCGCCAAAGGCTATTGTCTGCGGTGTTAAGAGCTTCGAGTCTTTTTTGCCAAATGATATCATTATATCAATGATTGATCGAGCTTCTCATCTAAAATTAAATGCAAAAATAGCTGATCTCTCTGATCAACCATTCACAGAAGCTTCACTCGATACCCCAACTCATTTTAACTTCTTACATCAAAATATTGGACACCTTAGCTACAATCGGATTGGTTAGCATCGCCGCGCCTACTCCCATCACGAAATTTTTTTTAAAAAGTCAAACCTTTTTCATCACTTTTTGTCTTTATTTTATTTTATATTTGTAAATTTATTCATATCAAAGTAATTTTTTCTTATTATTAATTTTCATATTAGTTGTATTTTAAATTTTAAATATTATTTATTAAAAAGGACAATTTGAAAGCGTTTTAATGTCATCTACAATATCATGAAAGGAGATGAAGGTTCGGAAGAAATAAGTGCTCCTACCCCACCAAACTACAACACCTCCCTATATGAATACTGCGTATATAAGAGCTACTTGTATATAAGAATAGAAAAGGTATACAAATTAATTTCAGTAATTAAAAATGGAAAAAAATACAAAATCAAAAATACACCAAGAAAAGAACAAGATGTAAAAAGGTTTACGTACTTGAAAAACATTAAAAAATAATTACGGAAAAATCCTGCATATAACGCGCACTTTTAATGCAAAAAGTGATATCAAAATTTACGGATGAGCGTTATATACCGAATATAAAAAAGCGATAGTTTTAAAAGTAAAAAAGGAGATGAGAAAAATTAGACTTCTACATAGATCGGAATGCAGTTTATTTGAAAGAAACGACCTACCTAATGAAATTAAAGGATGCTGACTCTAAAAGTATACTATTTTGTTTCAAAATCCTGAGATAATACCTCGATACCAGCATTGTACACCCACATTTCTAGTTCTTTCTTTCTAGCAGCGTTAGACGGCGAATATACCTAAAAATTAAAAAATGCAGCTTGAAAGTATGGGTGCGCGTTATATCCCGGATTTTGCGGTAATTTATCACTATATTTATAGTCAGAGTAATGTTTTCACATAATTTTACAATTTGATCTTAGGTATGATATTCAGAGATCATGGGAAATAATTTAAAAGAGGCGGAAAACATTATAGCAAATCTTTTATATACAAGACGGACTATATATATATATACATGGGCACTAGAATCATTCATTGAGGCAATATACAATGCATACATATGAAAAGAAATATAAATTATTTACTTCCACTCTTTAACAGATGCTTTGGCCGCGGTAGCCGAGTGGTATAGGTATCGGACCGTGGCTTGCTTTGTCACGAGTTCGAGCCCAGTACCACTAAAGACCGCCGTGTAAGGCAGCGATGCACGTTAATCTGTCGAGAGCTGAAACGTCCTCCTGTTGGTGTGGTGTGGTAGTTAGGAGAGGGGGGGCAGCTCAGGTGTCGTCCACGTCACTTGACCATGGTTCAAAATTACGTGGTCCGTCGCCAAAAGCCCTCGTGTAGCTGAACAGTGCGACGTTAATATAAATCAATCAATTAACAGATGCTTTCTTTCAATCATGCTTACAAAAATTATTCTTAATTAGATCGAGCAGCAATAATATATGCTTAATATAACGTCTAGGGAATGATATATGCTTAATTTCAAAGATGCTAGGTGTATCTGGCGTGCATGTGACATATTTTTCATACGACGAATATTCAGGCGATAAAATACTTAACAGAATCATCTGAATCTTCGCAAACAAGGACCTTCAGATCTGCACGTACGATGTCGAGATGCCGTAATCATTTGTTAAACGGTGTTGTGAGTTAACTATTTTATTCGTTTTGTTTCTATTCCTTGGATTGGGATTTAACGCTTCATTTGTGTGCTTAAATTTTTATACAAAAAAAAAAAATTGCAAGCGTTTAAACACGCCTTAAGGTTTGTCTCATAAATTCGGAGCCATTTTGAACAGTAAAAATTTATTATTTACAATTTGTTCATAATAAGATAATTACATTTTCGGTTCTTAAACATGATTATCGTGCATGTTATTTTTGTACAGTAAAAATTTTACTGATTTGTTTCATCTAAATCTAATATGTAAATTCTTTGATTTGATTTAATATTAACGTCGCACTGTTCAGCAACACGAGGGCTTTTGGCGACGGACCCCGTAATTTTGAACCATGGTCAAGTGACGTGGACGACACCTGAGCTGGCACCCCCCTGTAAATTCTTTGAAAGCTTTTTAAAAATTATACAGATTAAAGGACATCCACGATGTGATAATGATACTTTAAATCAATTACCTCCTTTAAAAATAAATAATGCAAGCTAAATATTAAAAAAATCATTGGTTGGCTTAATTACTCTAATGCGAGTATAATATATTCACAACATTTTTCTCAATTTACATAGCTTTGTTTTAGAGAAATGTGAAATTCATTTTAGATTAATAATTAACAACCCATAAGTGAAAAGAGCACCAAAAGCTGACAGAAGAAAACTTTTCTTAAGAAACACCACATCTCCAGCCGATATGTAAATAATTTCTTTCTTCTTAATTTTTTCAAGAATTTTTATTTCTTTCCAACAGTGTGACTTATCGTATTGTTGTTTACCTATTAAAAATCCAACTATAGTTTTTATCATCATCATATATTTAGGAATCCTAGAGCTGAATATTGTTAGGAAAAATATGATCATTACACCGGCGAGGGAGGTAGAACAGTATCCAAGCATTTGAAAACTTTTGTAATTTCCGTGCAAAAATGATGACAATGTTGCGTATAAATTGCAAAAGGAAATCGATAATATAATAAGCAAAGGTGTTGATATAGTATCCTTCAAAAGATGAATCTTCTCTTCGATACAATTGTAATCGCATAATATTTTTGAGCATTTTGTTGATAAAGCTGTGTTATAGTTAATTCTTATGCAATTGTAAATTTGTAGAAGAAATAGTCCATAATGGTGCATAAGAATACACATTGATAAAGCAAAAAGACAAGGATATTCCAAATAAACAAAAAAATACATGTATATACCTATAAAATATATAAAAAGTCTATGTGTCTTATTTTCAACAGGATATTCCAGAGTCCAAAAATTAATCTGAACATTTCGCATTTCATAAGTATATATAGCAGCAAGTATTGGTGGTAAAATATAAACAATAGAAACAATAACATTTATGATATACGTATGAGAAGTACATCGAATACATTGTAAAAAACTAGAATGATTTTTTATTGTATGTGTAAGATTTTGTAAGTTTTTTCTTTGTCTGAACATTGAACACCATAATGTGAAAGTTAAAATGCCTACAAATAGATACGCAAGATTTTTTTTAATATCTTTTCCATAAAAAAGCTCATATATATTAGCTACAAGCGTCCAAATTGAACACAAGTGAAAAAATATTGTCGAGCTATACGAGATGATTACGATAAATTTTTTAAAATTTTTTTTGTTTTGTTTGCCATTGAGTGAATATATAATCCAAAAAGGGACGTTTATATCAGTATCTTTAAGTAAATTTATGTAGTGCATTTTGTAGATTTCGATCGTTTTTTCGATAGAATTTAATATGAATTACAATGAATATTTTAAATGCCCTTTTTTCATCTTATTTTCGAATAAATAATATGTTGCCATTACCAATCTTCTTAATTAAACGTTAAATTCATAAGAGATATTCCAAAGGACTAAAGTAGAACGAAATCTAGATTTATTGTATTTAGATAGTAGTACTCTGATAATAAACTACTATTTATACCACTTTAGTAGGGTATAGTATAGGGTTTTCCTGTGGATGTAATTTCGATCTATTTCTTTCTCAAATTTCTTCTGTTTGAGTCTCGTTAAATTAAGTTATAATTTTCTGGAACATTTTAAACAAAAAATCATCTCTCAACCAAAATCTTGACCAAGTCCTCAAAATACAGAATTCCAGAACAAAACATTAAGTACTCACTAATATTTTTTAGATTAGAAATTTTTTTAAATCGATTTTAAGATTTTTAGTGATTAATAAATCCTTTTATAAATAATGTCATTTAAGTCAATCTGTAATAATAAGTCTCATATACTGAGTCATTTTCATAATACGTGGAAAAATTTGTTGACTTCTTATTCATCTTTACTGTGATAGTTTTGTTGTTATAGATGAAATAAGAAATAACTCTTAATAAGAAAACAAGAGAGAGGAATTGTGTTTTTGATTCAATTCTAAATTGTTTCATTTGTCTTTTATATTCATTGCCGGAATGGAATAGTCTTCAATCAGAAAAAAATGTAAAGTATATGATAGTATAAAAATAATTCAGGATATTCTGAGCACAACGAATGATCACGATAAAAATACAAAACCTGCTCTATATATGGCCTTAAATCATTTGATCAGTATCATATTTCAGATTATAATACATTACCTTGAACGTATATCAAAAACAAAATTTAATGCATTATAGCATATGTGAATGTTTGACATTTATATTTGGGTAAAATGTGATTTCAAGCATTTCAGTACTTTAAACGTGTTTATTGAATTAACAATATGGCTGAACTTGCCATTTTCCATCTATGAGAAATTTTGTTCTTCAAAAACAGGCGAAATAAATTTTGTTCATATGTTTGTTTTATCAAAATAAAAGTCCGGTGCCAGTCAAGGAAAATTTTTGAAGGTGATTCAAATAAATTCTTTGATTTTTCCTATGACATCTGTTGTCACCCTTCCAATTACTGACCGCGCCCGACGATGCTTAATTTCGGTTATCGGACGAGAACCGGTGTTTACAGCATAATATGGCCAATGATATGTGACATCTAAAAGATGGAAGTATTTTTTTAAAAAAGAAGAAAAAGGTAAAATATATCTTTTTGTACTTCAATAATATTTCATGTAATAGTCCATAAGTTCATTCATTTAAATTCACAATTAACACAAATATCTCAAGTTCGATGTAATTTTTTATTCTTTAAAATATTCTCTCGAAATAAAGTATGAACTCAAAAAATAAAATGACGTATCACAAACGTCATCAGCAAAAATCGATTGTCTAAGAAAACATGAGAACTTAGCATCGTTAATAATCGATATATACCAAACACAAAGAATGGACTTTTTAGAAATTTATATACATATTTTTTCTATTCGACATATTAATATAACAGGAAGAATATTCAATAGGATAATGAAGTTACCTTCCCATCCAGCGTCCAACAAAAAAATTCAAAAATCATATACATTGACAAAAGCTAATGTAAAGTTTGTTCATCCTATTGAAAAAAATTTATTATATAATTAAATTTATTGGTAATATCGAACATTAAAATCGAAAAATCAATAGTTTCATTTATGTTTGAGATAACTTATTGATTTTAATATACTGCTTTATTAAGTAATCAGTATCATGTTTCAACAAAACAAAAAAATCTAAAATAAGCTTTTAATGATGACAGCATGCTGAAAGCCACCGGTTGAAATTTCAAAATTATAAATAGTTGATAAAAATAGCTTCTTGTAATTGTTGTTTATTATGCAATGAATGAAAATTGATGATTTCGTGAGTGAGTGAGTGATTTTGAGGTTTAATGGCGCAAGGGCCAATTTTGGCCAAACACTTGTTAAAAAAAGAGACATTTGTTTTTAAAATACATTTAAAACATTAAAAGTAGAAAAAAACTGAGAAATTTAATTAAGTTTCGTTAAAAAAGGTAAAATCGAAAATTGTACATAAAATTCAATCTGAATAAATTTAAAAACAAAGACTGGTGGAAGAATTCCTCCACCAAGCTCGATATGTATTAATAACAACGTCTAGAATTAGAAAGATTGTTTTAAAAGTCGTAATCCCTGTCATTTCTTTAGATACTTGATTGGTGTTATGAGATGCGAGTAACCATCGTTTATAATATGTTTAAAATGTTCATCCTCCTCCACATGGTACACAATCATGTCCTCGTCTTCTGAGGTATGATGAACATAGCTTTTCTTAGGTGTGTGAGGTGTCAGTTTAATTTCAATTTCTGCCTTTTGTTCTTTTACACGCCCTTTTCTACTTTTGAGTTTTGTTTTAATCGCTTTGGAATTTGTGATGTGTTAAAATTTTTATTATTGGATGTAGGAGCCGATAAGGAAACGGATGGTTGAACTTCAGTTGACAGGGTGGCAAATTTATTAGCAGTTGTAAGAACTGGGGGTACTTCAGTTGATAATGATGAAGCGGAAGTATTTAGGTTATTGCTAGGGGAAGTAGTAGTAGTAGTAATGGGTATTGGTAACAAAGTTTCACTTTGTATTGTTGGTAATATTGCAGATGTGGAAGGAATGGAGGTGGAAGGTACGTCATTAGATATAGGAATTTTAGGAGTAGGTGGCTGGGATTCTGATATTGTAGCTGTCGAAGGTAATAGGTGTGCTTGAGTGGAAGCAGATGACGTAGAAATTATAGGAATAATTGCAGTTTTATTTTGTTTCGAGATGGATGAAGCTGGTTGAAGTAGTTATAAAGGTGGGCACTTTATTTTTGTAATATTTTCATCTGTTTGTGTAAAAGAGGATGTTATTGATGATTTAGCAGCCTGGGAATATGTCTGTGATAAAGGTAGGGCTATTAACTTTCGAGCTTCTAAGTAGGTTATATTTTTATTAGTTTTAATTTCTTGTATTTGTTTTTCAGTTTTCCATTTTGGGCAAAGTTTGGAATCGGAGGAATGAGACTGTGAACAGTTAATGCATTTCGGTTATAGGGTACAATCTGTAGAAGAATGCCCTACAGATGCACCCCTAGAGCATATTAGTTGTCCGCAGCAGGAAGTTGGAGAATGACCGAATCTCTGACACTTAAAACAGCGCAGAGGATTCGTTATATGGACGTACTTTACAATTTAGGTAACCAGCTTTAATGGTTGATGGTAATTTAGGGCTATTAAAGGTTAGAATTAAATGTTTAGTGGGGGAAAAGATGAGTCTTTTTTTTATTGTAATTCTTCTGACCTGGGTAACACCCAGGTCTGAAAGTCCTTCCAAGATTTTTGTTTCAGAGGAACACAAAAGATCTGGTTCGGAGATGACACCTCGACAGGAATTCAAAGATCTGTGAGGAGTTACTGAAAGTGGAAAATCTAAAAAGGTTTTAGCCAACAAAAACGATTTACTTTGTAACGCAGATGTAGTTTCAATAAGTAAGTCACCAGATCGTAGTTTTTTAATAGATTTCGGTTCTCCACCTATTCCTATTATAGCTTTGTGGACAACAAACGGAGATTTTCGAGACATTTCACTGTTTGGTAAAGATAAAATTAAAAAGCGTGAACATTTAGCAACGTTGTCAATGTGTAGGTTGGGTAAAACAAGGCCTTTACCCGGGCACTGCAGCATTGGGTCAATATGAACGCGTACACAACTTCGTTTTGGCATGCCTCCACCCACCACGGAGTCCAACAAGGGAGGCAGTGTGCCGGTCATCTGGCAAAACCAGGCATGGCGCTTACCTGGAGTACACCCAGAATATAGTGATACAGCATCAGGGTGAGGATCCAACGGGTAAACTTGACACCCCTTATCTGCAGCACTAACCCTACAGCAGTGTCTCTTCGGGGACACCGAAGAGAGGTACCACCAGCCGATTGACAGGAGCGGGCTCACTCCTGCCTCCCGTCTGCAGCGAAGCGCGGTCCAAAGGTATTCCCAGGACACCATTTTCCTCCTTACGGGACGCCGTACACGGCAAACATGCGGGTAGGAAAACCAACGTTGTTAGTCAAAAACAAATAAAGTAAAATAATCAAAACATTTAAAGAAATCTAAGAAGTAATAATACAAATACCAAAATAAATAATCGAAAAAATTACGAAAGGATTAAACTAATTTAACGCAATGCAAAATGAATATAAAAATATTATTAATGAGAAATCTAATTAAAACAAATCAATTGATAATACACATATGTATTTCGAAATAATTATCTGTGGTCTCGACGTGAAATGAAGGAAAGGGAAATTTGAATGGCAAGAAAGAGGACCGAAAACAGAAAGATCACTAGGGAACCCCGGGGTCGTGAAACGCGTGTTTACCAAAAGAAGCTGAGCCCCGTGAGGGGTGATGATTTCGTGAGTAGGGTTCAATAAATAAATATAAAAGAAAACGCTAAAAAGATCCCATTTTTATTTTTTTATACATGAGAAGTCTATTACAGCATAACTTTATTTTGCACACAAGTGTAGACAGAGACAGCAGTAACACTGTACTTTATGTATCAGAATAAATTATTTGTTTTTAATAAAATTGAAATGATTTCGGAAAAACATTGTTTCATAGACATATAGCTATAATGGTTGTATTGATAAAATAATTTAAAGTCGAATAATATTATTTAGAAGCAAATGTGTGAGTAAGAATTTTATTCCTACATCATCTAGAAGTTTTGTCTTGATAACAATTTTTAGAATATAATCGATTGTAATAATGCACCACTGCATTAAAATACAAAAACATTGAAACTTTGCAGGCAAATCCTAGTGTATGTTTGCTGGAAAGTAAGTATTTTGCTAAACATTAAACCTTAAGTAATTATAATTTACTTTCTATAAGATGTTATGATTACATTTGCTATTTGCTTTCTCATTAATGGTTATTCTTTCGGTTTCAAATGATGTCTTATCAAATAATATAACAAATAACATATTTTCTGAATGTTTAATTTAAACCAAGACAAAAATTTACTTTAGAAGGTTATGAGTATATGCTTCTGTTACTAATTAATGTTCAATAGAAATCTAAAAAGTTTTGTTTTCAGGATTGATTCTTGAATTAATGCAGCACTTTTGAAGTTATATGAGAACCATTGACGATGTACTTAATAATTTGGACTCTCAAGTGATCAAATGAACTGGTGTGTGTGTATGCCCCATTTTCCAAATTCCAAACCCCGTCAAAGTGAGAGTTCTCAGCCTCGACATCAGCCCTCTATAAAGTGGGTCTATAGTGGCAACATAACTTAAATCCACATTTCGATAGTTGATTTAAGGTTGACAAAAAACTAGTGTTTGCGTCATCTCAGATTTTCGGGTATATCAGGGGTGGCGAACCTTTATGGATCAACGTGCCATTTTTTCTAAAGAAATGCTGAATGAGGTATACACGTGCCGTCAAATAATTTTGACTTGTGATTATTGTGAAAATAATAAAACTAAATACTAACAACACAAAACTATTTATTTACTACAGAAAAATACATTTCGTATTTTATAGTAGTAAACGTGTAGTTCAAATTATATAAAGTAAATTTTGCGCGATTTCTGCTGTTGCAGATTAGAAGACATATAAATTATATTAGGATTGGGTAAGATGTTACTTTTAGCAGAATGCATGCTTAATTGTAGTCATCTGCCAAATGGTTACTAAGCGAGTCTTTAATGTTATTCATCTCTGAAAATAATGACTCGTAGGCATAGGTCGATGAAAATATGGTGAAAATAGCATAAGCCTGCTTCTTAAAAGAGTTATACATATCTGGAATTGAATTTAGTGTTTCCAAAATTTTGTTGCTGGCATTTTTTACTTATATTGCTTTATATATATTAATATCTTTCTGTTTCAATCAATTCTAACTTTTCCATGTCACAAATTTTTTGAATCCTAATTGAACTAGACTAGAAATCAATAAGTTGCATTTCAAATTCTTCAATTTCCTACGTCAAAATCGGAGTAAATTCAGTTTATCAAATGTTGTCACATCAGAGAACATAACAAACTTGAGCGTTTCTGATAATTCTTTGTACTGAGAAAATCTCACTGAAAATTTCTTGATTGAAGAATCAATCGCGGTTGATCGTTTTGATTGGTGGCGTGCCCAAAATATTGTGCCACGTGCCATCAATGGCACACGTGCCAATGGTTCGCCATCCTGGGGAATATACTCAATCTAGCCAGAAATCATTTTTGGTCTAAGTCAATTAATAGACGCTTTTTATCCTAGTTTTATACAACTTATTTTGCGCTCTTCAAATTTAATGACTGTAATTCTAACCAAATTAACTTTAATCTAACCATCGCTGGCTCGCGACCCACCAAGTTTATTTCGAATACATTGTAATATTTACAATCTAAGTGCATCCTACGAATCAGTTAAGAAGTACAATAACCGGAATATATAATGAAAATGAACATTTAACTTTAATTAATGATATGAGATTTATCCCAAAAATTTTAAATAATTAACATAATTCACATTCTGAGATTTAATGTAGCTATAATTTTCAACACTAACAATCACTTGCAGTTAGAGATCAAATTTATCAGGAAAAATTATTAATACGGATTTCACATGCTCATTAGTTAACTTGAATCAGTTAATGTTTTTTATATATAGTATTTCATTTTGGAGATGATTTTTCATGTAGGCAAGTAGTTCTAAAAGTACAATTGTAAAAAGCCATGAGAAAATTTATATATGTAACTTATCAAACTGAGTGAAGGGAAGGTTCTAAGCAAATTCCAGTAATGACGAGTTTGAATAATTTTCTTTATAAATATTACTTCACTGCAAATCAATCGTTTTATTTATAGTTCTGAACAATGGCTCTTAAAAGGAAAAATCATGATTCCCCTTGGAATTTCATAAAAATTTGAAGAACGAGATTAAGAATTCATTTTTAAACCATCCGAAACTTCGATTACAAAGTCTATTAATTGTGTCCCCCCAACTCGCTTGTTTCTAAACAAAAATTTGCACGTAACTCAAAACTATACAATATGTCAGTATGATGAGCTGACTGTACATTTTAATCCTTGGGAGTTCCGAAAGCAGTTAATGTGGCATTTACATGGCCAATCCTATCAGGTGTGCAGCACGTGCACCGCTGGGAAACAAGCTACAGGCTACAAGCTTGTAAAAAAATCTACATGCCGCATTTCCATTAATCAAGCAAAATTTTCTACGAATTTCTGAAAATGAAATTTACAGTAAGTAGAATAAATACGCTGAATTTAAAAAAATTATTAAAAAGTTAAAACAAGTCCCTGTTTCCCGATACCATCACATAGTTTAGGAAAAATAGAATGTTAATGCACAGTGTGTTGGCCCACATTGCCAATTAATGTCTATTCTTTACACATTCTTTATTTGATAGCAAAATTCGTGGCAGATTTGGCAACACCGCACGGGTTCGAGCCCAGTACCACTAGTGGTTTTTCTTGCTCATGACTGGACGTCACTTGACCATGGTTCATACTGTCGCCAAAAGCCCCGTGTAGCTGAACAGTGTTAATATTCAATCAATCAATCAATCGACATTTGGCAACACCGCAATTAACAAAAGAACACTGTAAATCGACATTTAAAATCTCATGATTTTTGCGGAAGTTGCTTTATGAAAATATCTAATATGGTTAATATAACCTAAGACATATGAGAGTTTAAATTCAATATGCATTTGGAGAAATTGCAGTTTTTAATTTAGTAATAGCCTTACAATTTAGGAAAACAAAATAGAAGAAAGAGGTGATTTTTTGTCTGTTTGCAATTTTATTAATGTTTTACTTTCATACAAGTAGATGAGTTATAATGTCAACGTTAAGTATTACTCAAAATATGAAAAATTCTCTAAAGGGCCGGTGCATTAGGGCTTTGCATGCGAACGGCCGACATCCTAGGATCAGTCCTGGATATCAAATACAGCCAGAAAAGAAACCCATCCGAAACTAGTGTTTTCCCATAAAGTCAAAGTTTCTTCCATCTTTTTATAAACATCGATTCACAACTTTCTATACTTTAAATGTTTCCTTCCAAAAAATAAAAATAAGGACATTAAGTATATTGCTGTTTTTTACATATACAACCATTAAATATTTATAGCAATAAGTATTCAACAAGATTCGGTAGCAAAAATAAAAATATATATTATTAAGAAACTGAATAAATAATCAGCATTAATTAATAAAAACATTATTAATAAATAATGACGTTTCACACGTACTGTATACATGGGATTAAAATCAATCGGAAAAAATCAAGGGAGAGTTTGGACCCGTGGTCCCTCCCCCTCCTTGTGTGCTCCACTGACACTGGGTAGATCGCAACACCTTGAAAAAATTAGAAGTATCCTGTACCCTGGAAACGTCTGCCCATCCCTGATTTAAATGTTGCATTTTTAAAGTATAAATGGCAACAAAGCGATAAAAATCTACCATTCATAATTATATGCTTTTTAAAATTGGTCACATTAATTGTTAATCAAGCGGTATATGTAATATTACTCTTACTCTGTATATATGTGATATTACTCTTACTGTATATATGTAATAAATATTACTCTAACAATCATATGCACATTATAGTTGTTCAATATAAGATAATAAGCATTCATTTGGAAATGCAGAAAAATAGTCGTCACTTGACCATGGTTCAAAATTACGTGGTCCGTCGCCAAAAGCCCTCGTGTAGCTGAACAGTGCGACGTTAATATTCAATCAATCAATCAATCAAGCAAGCAGAAAAATAGTAAAATAAAATATTTCCTTTTAAGTTTTCATTTTGATAAATTTCCCTTTTATTTGGTAAAAAACCCAAACATACCGTACTTATTATGCGACGTGATGGTTTTTTAATCTATAGCTTTAAAATCTAAAATTTGCACTTTACTACTCTCTATTACAGATAAATTATATAATAATGATTCCTTGAACCATTACAAAAGTTTAATCGTAACTAACAGGTATCCTGATAGTAATCTACATTAAATCAGTTTACTTTGGACTTTTTTAAGCAAGAGGTTCTGTCAAAATTTAGAAAGAAACAACATAATGAAACTCTGTTCAGGTATAGGCAGGGCTGATCCTAGCAGGTATGAAGGGTGTCCAACACACACGGGTGGCCAAAACAAGGGGTGGCCACGGGTTACTTAAAATTCTATCAATCAAGCAAAATTTTTTTTGCTAATTACCCAAAATAAATCTTATAAGTCGAATAAATATACCGAATCTTAAATAGTTATTGAAAAATCAAAATAAGTCCCGATTTCTCGATAGCATAGCATAGTTTAAGAAAAATAGAATGTAGTGCACAGTCTGTTGGTCCATTAATTTCTACTCTTTGCACTACTCATCCTCCGTCTGATTTCAAAATTCGTGGCAGGTCCGTCAATAGAGCAAACGAAGAGGTTTTTTTCCTTTATCAGCAGCTCTGGAGGCGCATTGTAGATCAATGCTTAACAAAGGCATCATAAAAATGATTTTTGCAAAAGTTCGAAAATACGGTTAATATTATCTAACATTAAGACATAAGAGTGTTTAAATTCAATGTGCATTTGGGAAAATTAAAAGTCTTCTATTTAATAATAACCTTGCAATTTAGAAAAACAAAATATAGGAAATAAGTGGTTTTTGTGTCTATTTGCATTTTTATAAATGTTTTACTATTACACAGGTAGGTATATGAGTTTATAATGTCAACGTGCGTTGAGTATTTATCAAAATATGAAAATTTTCTAGAGAGGCGCACATTAGACCTTTGCACGCGGGGGGTCAACACCCTAGTATCAGTCCTGGGCATTTAGACTAAGAAGTTTGGAAACCCCAGATTTTGATCAATAATAATACATGTTTTAATTTTTATTTTTGATTTATTTTAATCAACTTAACCGCATTATAATTTGCTTTTTATACTGTTTCATTTCTTTGCTCAGTAAAGTTATGCTTTACAACCTCAATAACTCTAACGTAAAAATTAAGAACGGTCTAAATTTCCCAAACTAAATTTCATTGCAGTAATTTCAATTGTGTGTGCATTAAAACTCCTCTCTATATTTCTGCTTGATTAAACTTGCACAATTGTTTTAAAAAATATGTTTCAATTAATTTTTTGCTATCAAGAAATGAAAAAGAATTAATCAGCATGAAATAAGTAGAATACTTCCTCCCAAATTATCAAAGCGAAAATATCCATTTTAAAGTTTTTCAAATTATGTAAAGTTGTAATAATAGTAAAACTAATGTATAACCCTTTAAGACCCGAATTATTTTTATGTTCAGATATTAAATTTTCTGGTTATTAAAACTATACGGACCCCAATGACATTGGTAAAAATAATAAAAGTCCCCCTGGAACATAGACTGTACCCGCGCGATCGTGCGGGTTGGGCGTTATCTGTGAAACAGGTCATCTATGAAATTTTACGAGTTATACATTTTTAGCTCAAAGTTGATAGAAGAAACAATCTTAATTCAACTAAAATTGTTATAAATAAAGAAATTATTGGTGTATAATTAACTCTCTTATTAATTAATTATTTATTTATTATAAAAATATTTTGTTTTTGACGAGCATAAATAACCATTGCATTTCTCAACATGTTTTCGAACTGCTTTTGTAGTTTTCAAATCTGATCTTGCGAGGCCTTGAAATGTCATCAACACATCAAAAAGGGCTATACATGTCAAGCCTTTTATCCTGGAATGGCCAGGATAAATGCCATGACATTTACAGCAGGTGGATTATAAAGCTTCGATCTTTTTGCGAGTGGAATTACAACACTGTTAACTTCATCGTCAGTTAAAATACTTTTTTTAGTAGGTGGAGAGGTCGATAACGCTTCAACTATCTCTAACTTAAATTTTAAGCGATCCATTTTGATTTTTAAAGGAATTTTATTTGATATTGCATCTTGTTTGCACTGAAACCAAGAATTCGCAACAGCTAAATCAATGTAATGAATGTGTTCAAAGAGATTTTTATGATAAAGAATGACCCAAAATTGTCTTTCCATTTCAGTTATTCCCATGTGTTTCTTCATTGCTTTCATCTGAACTTGATTCTCCTTCCAGTATACGCGATCCATATGTTTTGTTCGCAGCATTGTCATCATCTGAGAGATCACTAAGTTCTGATCTAAGTTCAATCTGATTTATTCATCAATTGAAAAATGTCTTCTGTGAGAATTCTTCTTTTTTAGACACCTAAGAGTTTTGGTTAAAGGTTAACACAGTATTCCATGAAAAATGGTAAAATGTATCAGAAAATTTTTATTACTTAAAAAAAATAAATATATTTAAACCCCACCATACTAAATACCACCGGAAAACCCAGATTTTTTTTGGGGGGAAGAGATATGAATGCAGATACCTGTGGAAATAAAAATGCAATAATCCTCAACAAATGTATGAAAAAAGGAAATTAATTGCAAAAAGAGAAAGAAAAAAAGGGACTCATCCATGGCGATCCCAAGAAAATTTGGTATTAATTATATAACTATATATTTCATTTTTATGTGGGCTTTCATCAAAATTATTAAAATAGACAAGAAAATTTGCATGGTAAGTACTTACCTTTACAGCTGCAGTGACTCAAGTAACACCCAACCCCGCACGATCGTGCGGGTTACGAAAATCGAGTCCTACAAGCAACATTAATAGAGTATAGTTAGTATTTTTTCTATTTTTAAAATTATTTAAACATTAATACAAAAATTTGTATGCAAGGAATTAGAAATATATTGATAATTACCATTTTACGAGAGATAAAAAGAAGACGTGTTATCGTTGTATTTGAAAACAAAACTAGATTTGCCTGCTGAAAGTACAGCAGTGTTTCTCAAAGTGTGGGACGCGCCCCCTGGGGGGGCGCGATAACCCTGCAAGGGGGGCGCGAGCATATCGAAAATTTAATGATTTTTTAAAAAAAATAACCGGAAAGAAGTGAAACAAAATACTTTTTCCATAATAAAAGAAATACACAACAACACTGATATAATTTATGTTTATCATCTGGCGTTCGTCTGTTTTAACATAAAATATTACTCGTTAAAAGAAAAAACGAAACTCAGACCCTGAGAAAAATTCTAAGAAGATAAACATTTCATCACTGTAATTATTATTGAAATAATACTGTATATTATTTGTAGAAAGAAAATGAAGACATGAATCACTTTTCAGCCAGGCAGCATAATACATTTGCTGGTCATTTATTTGATTGACCTTCAAACTTACTGGTAGGGTTTCTACATTAGTTCCATCCATCTTTTATGTATTTGTTTTTCGCATAGGAAATTGTAAATAATGAAAGAGTTTTACGATATTTGGCAAATAATTGATTGATTTTGAAGGATTATTTGGCTAAGATTTATTTTACGAGTAATCTCAAACATATAAAGCATAGTGAAAAACGTCATAATCCTTTTTAGAGCATCCGTATTTTTTTCTGAATACACTTATAACCAGGCAGCGGTGGCATCTGTGATCTGTATTGAAGGAAGTTGAAACTGATGCATAGTATTCATGATTGAGAAACACGATGAACATGAAACGAAAGGAAAATTTTCAATGGCTTCCTAAAGAACTCCATCAACTGAAATATGAAACCATAAGTGTACCACAAGGTTCAGTTCGACTTGTCAAAAAGACACATGAAAGAAAAAGTTCAACTTGCTATTTTGTTGATCACCAAAGGTGTCACGAGTTCGAGAGCCCAGTACCACTAAAGACCCGTCGTGAAAGGGAGAGGTGCACGTTAAATCTGTAAAGAGCTCAAACGTCCTCTTGTTGGAATGGTGTGGTAGTTAAAGAGGCCAGCTCAAGTATCGTCCTCGTTATCCATGGTTCAAAATTACGAGGTCCGTCTCTAAAAGCCCTCGTGTAGCTGAACAGTGCGACGTTAATATTCACTCACTCGATCATGAATGCTCATTAAAACTACAATTACTTGAACAAAAATATGACGCTTTTTGCCCGGCAAGTAACATTTCTGTAATATTGGTGAAAAGTATCTTTTGCTTTTCGTCCTTTATTAAAGTATTTCACTTGTCAATCATTTTAGTTCAGTTTTTACTGGACTTTTTCTCAAATCATCAAAGAAAGAATGAACATTGCTTGCTTGATTGATTGATTGATTGATTGAATATTAACGTCGCACTGTTCAGCTACACGAGGGCTTTTGGCGACGGACCACGTAATTTTGAACCATGGTCAAGTGACGTGGACGACACCTGAGCTGGCACCCCCTCTCTAACTACCACCCACACCAACGGGAGGACGTTTCAGCTCTCGACAGATTTAACGTGCATCGCTGCCCTAAACGGCGGGTCTTTAGTGGTACTGGGCTCGAACCCGTGACAAAGCAAGCCACGGTCCGATACCTATACCACTCGGCTACCGCGGCCACTGAACATTGCTTGAAAGCCGGTAAGTATACTTTCTCTTAATTAAATTATTCACTGGAATTCCAATTTATATCGTGTAGAGTAAAAAAAAATTATAAATGAATGATTGGGGTGACTGAGTTCTCCCGCACTACCATCAGCGTTGGTATCGAGTGCGCGCCTGCTCCCGGGTTAAAACATTTTGAAGTCTTCTCGCTTTAAATATTAAAAAGTAACACAATTATTCTTCATAGGAATTTTATATTCTTTTTCATTACTTAAAATTAATTCTAAATGCTAATTCTGTGATGCTTAAAATTACAGTTCTTTTAAACAGTTATTTACAATTATAGAATTTATCTAAAAAAATCATTTTACATTTTTGTATACAATGTCGTGCACGCAGTTTTACTCTCCTTACAGTTCAGCTATTATATCAAGAATAATGTTATATTTTTTTAAAAATTAACTCGTGCGAAGAGCCGGTGTTTCAGCCAGGATACGTTTAATGTATCAGTACTGAAGAAGGTATTTTATAAATAATTTCTTAATACTAAATTAATCTAAGTTTAATAATTATCAGTGACTTCCATGGGCTTGTCTTGTAGAGCAAAGTTTTTCAAAGAAAGGTTTAATATCAGATATTGACACTGAGTTATTTTTCTTTATTTAGCTGAGATCTATATTTTTGTCTTCAAAGCAGCCACCGCAGAAAATCCTGTTTAACATAGGTAGGATTTTCAAAATGGTAATAGTATACGAAGTGCTTTTGTTTTCAGTGCAGAAATTATGATTGAAATTGGGTCGCCAGTATTGAAAGTTTGATAAACACTGGTGTACTATTAAAATAATTATAAAAAAAGGATTGGGGTGACTCAATAACCCCTGGACCATTAGTATCGAGTGCGTGCCTGCTCCAGGGTTAAAACATGTTGAAGTCTTTTCTCGCTTTAAATATTAAAAATAATATAATTATTCTTCATCTGAATTTTATATTATTGTTCATTATTCAACATCAATTCTAAATGATAATTCTGTAAGGCTTAGAATTATAGTTCGCTTTAAACTAATTATACTTTGAGCAATCATTTAAAAAAATCATTTTACATTTTTGTAAACATTGTCGCGCACTTGGCTTTACTCTCCTTACAAAATTCAGCGATTATTTTTCAATAATGTTTTATTTTCTTATAAATGAACTCGTGCAAAGGGTACTTCAGCCGGTATACTTTTAATGTATCAGTGCTCCATAGTAGTTTATAACTAATTAATTAATACTAAATTAAGAACAAGTTTAATAAGTATTAACGACTTCCATGGGCTTGTCTTGCAAAGCAAAGTTTTTATAAGGAATGCTTATGATTAGAAATTGACCCTCTGAGTTCTTTTTCTATATTTAGCAGATATCTATATTTTGTCTTCTAAGCAGCCACCGTATTTTGCAATAAGTCCAATTTAAAAATTAAAGAAAGGAAAAATAACACACATAATAATTATCCTATTATTTTATTTATTTATTTATTACTTAAAGTAGTATACAAAATTTAATACTTATGTTACTAATTTGTATGGTTTATAATTAAGATCGCCTTTTGTAGCTTTAGTATCAAAGTTCATTATTATTGCATTCTGTGCATTATTAATGTATAAGAGGGGCGCGATAAAAATTGTGATCGAAAAGGGGGGCGCCAGTATTGAAAGTTTGAGAAGCACTGAAGTACAGGTAAAACATGGCCCTCAACCGTCGTCTGTTGATAAAAAGTAACACTTAACACTCTTTCTGCAAACCCGCTCAATCGTTACATTCGCGATTTTTTTTACATACGACCATTCCAGAAGCAAAAACGTATAAGAATATCTAACCCCCACAATCCTGCGGGTTGGGTCTTAAAGGGATAAGATGAATTAAATAACATCGATAAAAGTCCACGCATTTAAACGTTTATTTTATTATTTTATTTAGGTTCTTGTTCATGTCATGATATGTAGATTTATAAGAAACGCTCTTTAAAAATAAAAGTTTTCTTGTTTTCAATTTTTATACCACTTAATACACAAAAAAGGCTAAATTTATAGACAATGGGACCTAAATCGGAATCATGTGATGTAGTTAATAACACATGCGGCACGTTAGTATATAAAATCCTTATACGTACGCTGTTGATATCCTTATGTTTCAAATTTTTTGATTTTCCTAAATATATTCGATTGGCTCCTAGTTGCTTGCATTCATAGCATCGGACAAAAGATTCCCATTGATTCCACAGGACAGACGACTTCATTTGCCCTGGGGCCGGGCTACAGTGACATGGATGACTGAATGACACAGGATCATGACGAGTTACAATTCTATTTATCTACTGATAATCGTTTATTCAAAAGTGACTACAATGCGGGAGACAGATCCAGTTCCGCATTTGGGGAGCACTCCACTGCACAACAATGTGGTATTATTTGAGGCGCATCTCGTGTTACATAGCAATCATCTATGCAGTGGCGTTGCTACCAATGGGCTAGGTGGTGCCGTGCACCGGAACCCTTAAGCTCAGGAGGGCCTTTGGACCCTGACCGCCGAGCAAGCCGAGCTTGTGATAAATATGTGAACTTGTGATTGACTTCTCCCAAATTTAAGATATAAACATAAAACGTTGCAACATAACTAAATGCATGGCAATTCATTTGAAGGAATTTTGAACTAGGGAATCCCCTAAATTCTTTCCGTTGTTTGTTTAAGGTTGCCAACTTTACTTATTGAAAAGTTAATATTATTTCCAATTTATTTTTCCTTTCTATAAGCTATTACTTGAAAATAAACTGTTACTTGAAAGTTCCATAAAAAAAAATCTTGCCATACTTATCCTTACATCTTAAAAAGCCTACACAGGAGGAAAATCTTTCCTATTTACATTCTATTTTTTAATATTAATATGGTTCATAGTATGTGTGTGTGTGTGTGTGTGTGTGCAAGAGAGAGTATCCTGTTTCAATATTTCGCAATCTTTTCGTATCTGCAATTGACTGATGTAATTTTGTTTTCCCCCTCCTGTTCTCTTTTGAAGAGATGTTTTTTTTAAATAATTATAATAATATATTGTATTGTATTGTATTTTTTCTTGTTCATACAATTTTTTGTATCATTTCCTCTCTATCTTATTGAACCATTTTGTAGCTCTAAGCTCTCTAGTGGATGAGTTCGATCCTCCTAAATAAATAGCCAAGAACTCCCCAACGACGTTTTGTAGTGCAGCATTACTTTTCTCCTTCCTTTAACGTCAGTAAGTACTCGAGAACATACGAAACGTATTGCATAAATTGTAAAACTGAAATTAGGTTTAAAAAAAAAGCAAACCACAAGAACGAGAAGATAGAGTACAAAAACTGCAAATTTTGTATACTTAAAATATTCATATATATTTTCTTTTTTACTTGATAAAATCCAACCAAGATAGGGCACTCATTTTCTTTTAGCACAAGGGCCTTTGGATACCTAGCTACGCCACTGCATCTCCGTTTTACATTCAGATCAATATAGTAGCCCAACGATATGTTAATTACTTGTTGTGGTTGGTAACACTCCCTTCGAAAGTGTCCAATAACTTTTAATAGCAGGATAACACCCTTCCTTATACAGGCCACATTATCCAATGCGTTCTACAAAATATACAGAAGCTTCCCTGGCCACCTTTCTTCCCTGATCTCTTACCAATCGAACACATCTGGGACGTGACTAGAAGTCATTTGCATACCTTACTATTTCAGTGTACAGAAGAACTTTGGAGAATGGTTTGAATAGAACGGAGTGCTATTCCTCAGAACGTCAGTCGTACTCTGTTTTTCTCATTCTTAAGCATATTCACAAGATGAAGTTACTGGTTATTATAATTACTTTTTTTGATAATTTTTATTTTCAATTAGCCTAATTGAACGAATTCTTGGTCTTTTCCTTCCAATAAATATTTGTTCAATTTTTTACGGTTTTCACACATGTATTCTTAAGTATAATTTTAATTCGCTCTAAAACTTTTTCCTTATGTGCGATACTGCTTTGAAATGACGGAAATTATTTAATTTTTACATATGTGATACTGAATTGGCCTTCATAAAAAATTTAACAAATTTATTTATATTTTTAGTTTTCTGACTTTGGTATGTAGATTAGTGATTTGACATGGTATTTGGTATAGGAAGTTATCTTATAATATTTGAAGTATTAATCATTTAATATTATATATTTATAATCTTATAGTACTTTTATAAACTTATTCTCATTTTTTTATTTTCACTTCTTTTTCAGTCCAGCTGTATAAGCAATATATATACAGTCGATCCTCTATATAACGAAACTCTATATTGCGAATTTTTCTATATAGCGAACTTTTTCCTGGAACCAAGAACATTTCACGATTTTCATCGTAAAATAACCTCTCTTTATCGAAGTGAATTTTCTATATAATGAACTTTTTCTTTTGTGATTCAATTCTTTTTCTTCCTATTTTTGAAGTATTTCTGAACATTTCAAATTATTCTCTCTATTAACATGTTTTATGGTGGTCATAAATTTTGAATTGGTTTTTATTGGGTGCTTAATTAACCGAGACAATATGATTCTGGGCGTTTCATCCAAGAAGTGCAACTTTTAACCCCCATTATCCAGTTCACTAGAAACATTTTCGATATCCCCTTACACCCTCAGTGGAATTTCCTCGTGTTCCCGTGTCCTTGAATTAGCCCCCGTTCATTTATAGCGTTAATCAGTCGTACGTGTAACTACGTTTCTTGTCGCTCGAAAATGTCCAAACGTAAGTGTTTGAGCATCAAACAAAAAAATTAATTCTTCAGGAAATGGAGAAAGGCGTCAGTATAAAGGATATTGCTTTAAAATTTGATATTCCTCTAAACAGCTTATCAACAATTATAAAAAAAAATCGAGATATGCTGCAAAATGATGATTCATCGAATTCTTGTTCAAAGTGTTTAAGAACATGTGTCTATGAAGATGTCGACGAAGTAGTTTTGAAATTGATACACACTGATGAAGCCGGTCTCTTTCCTCTAATTGCTAAGAGGGGTACCGATAGACGTGGGAAAATTCTATTCGTTTCCCTAATTGCTGGGAAAGAATTTCGCAAATGGGTGGTCAGAAATTCTGACCCTTTTTTCCCAGGCTATTCTGACATTCAAAAGAGACACGGTTACATTGTACTTTCGTCGTCTCACGATTTGATGATGACAACGCGTTCGAGAACTTGCAATATGAGCCTAGACAGATTCCCGCCATGGGCGGCCGACTAACAGGAGATCAAAGAGGGATTAGGAGGTAAGGGATAGTAAGAAAACGAGAGGTTTATAAGAAGAGCGAGGGAGTACCAAGAGCTGAGACTTTACTTGAGGGAACGTATTGGAGACCCCTCCAACGATAGACTTGCGATACAGCTATACTGAGTCCACGAATTAAGGCGGATTCCGAACCGTGAAGATTACGAAGGAGCCACCGCACGGCAGTTATCGAACCGGCGAGCTCACCCAAACTCGGAGTGGAATTACTGAGAGTTGGATCCCTGCGACATATTCCTATGTATGTGGATGTCCGTTGAAAGCTTACCGACATCCGGGAGCCGTCATTCATGGCTACTGAAGCCATGTATGAACTGAAGTGATTTGAGGCAGTCAGCAGAGACTATCAAGCAGTTCTTATTCCGCCGCCATGAAAGCGAGTGAAAAACTCCAACACGCGTGATGTCGTAAATCTAATTATGTAAATGCAGACAGCCTTATTCTTTTTTTACCTGTGTGACACCTATGATGTACTTTTTTTCATATTAAAGTAATTAACTTACGAAGTCTCCTTTTTTGAAGTATTTAAATAATGGACACACACACTCACATGTATAGGACTTTTCTCAAATTATCAATTTATGTCATTATGCGAGAGATATAAGACACTGCCGCGAAAGAGACTCGAAATCTGTGGACCCTTTTGCTAATTAATTGTAATATAATATGTTTGAATGATTTTCTTACTGAGAAATAAATAGTATTTCCCACAGCTGTGTGAAGTCATTACAACACAGGGCGAGATGAAAATGTTCCGATCTCTGGACCTTTCGTAATAGAGAAAGCTCTTCAATTTGTGAAGTCATTGGGATACGACCAATTTATAGGTAGCAATGAGTGGCTAGAAATATTTAAGAAAAGATACGAAACTGTAGCAAAAGTATTATCTGGGGGAAAGTAAAGATGTTGATGATAATGATATTAAAAATTGGATAACAGAGACACTGAGTAAAATTTTAAAAGACTATAAACCAGAAAACATCTTCAATGCAGATTAGACTGCTTTATTTTTTCAGTATTTGCCTCAAAAAACATTAACATTTAAAAACGAAAAACGCTTTGGAGGAAAACATAGTAAAGCAAGAATAACTGTTATGTTAGGAGCAAATATGACTGGACATCAGAAATTAAAACCACTTGTTATAGGAAGAAGCTCAACTCCAAGATGTTTCAAAGGCGCAAAATCATTGGAAGTTGATTATGACTTTAACAAAAAAATCTTGGATGACGTCAGAAATTTGTGAAAATTGGATTCAAAAGTTGAACAAACGTATGGTTAAAGAACGTCACAAAATTGCTCTTTATTTAGATAATTATCCTGCCCATCCGAAGAAAATCAAACCAAAATTGAAATATGTTACAATGTTTTACTTGTCACAAAACACCACATCAAAACTGCAGCCGATGGATCAAGGAGTGATAAAAAAACTTAAACTATCGCAAGAGGATATTGTGAAAAGTTATCATTGCTCTTGAAAACAATCAATCCATACCAAATATAAATTTAGGGGAAAGTACCAGGTGATCCAATAGTCAGGACGAATTTTAAAAATAAATAATTCGAAAACGAATCAAGATACAAAGATACGATTTCCATCCAAACGGATGGAAAAGAAAACGGGTTTTGTGTGGCACTGAAAAAAAATAGAAGTGTTGGCAACCACACAACAGATGGTGCTATAGTGTTTTATTGCACCAAAAGATGATTTACGAATGAACAATTGTTGAAAACTTTCAAGTCAGCTTAGTTACAGCTAATTAGTACTACAGCAGTACTTCTCAAAGTTTCATTATTCGCGACCCAATATTCAATCATAATTTTCATAGCGTCCCCCCTCGTATAATAACAATGCATTGAATTCAATAATATGTTGAAGGCCACCACAACGAACTATCTCTATGACGCAATGCTTGGGTGGAGTCAACGAAGAAGAGCCTTTTGCCGATTAGACTATTTTATTATTAGAACCTTTGCTTTTTGTGTTAACTGTAAGCTTTACGGAGAAATCCGTTGTGAGATATAGTACTGCGCGGGACTTTATGTATATGTAGAATGCTGCTCTCGTGAAATGATATCCGTATTAAAATTGCTATAGAATAATTCCTGGTGTGATTATTACTTGAACCTGTTTGTTGATCCCCTTCGAGTTCAACATATTTTGGCGTCCGTGAATAATTTTCTCGTTAAATATGGATATTGATATTCTGAAAGCAAAACAAAAGTCATTAAGAGCAGCGTTCACTGTGTGTTGCAATGGTATTAGCAACAGAATCGAAACCGAAACTTTAGGTAACAATGAAGTCAACACTTTGTATATATATAAGCAGAGTTACAAGATAAATTCTCTCGGCTGGAAACGACTCAAGAAGAAATATCTGAATCAAGAACCTCCCATTTAGTTTTTGATGTTTATTTGAAAAATTTTGAAGACACATATGCTCACTCGGTTGAGGTGTTATCTCAAAAGAAAATATATGGGCTTGTACTCAAAATAGTTGATCTTTATACTTTACAAGAATTGAGAGAAAGAAAAGAATATTAATTTGTCCGATTTAGAGGCTAAGGAACATGACATTGAGTTGCTCTTAGGAGCAGATGTCATTAAGAACATTTTAACTGGTAATTCTTTGAAACTAAGCTCAGGTGTAACTGTTGCACAAACTAAATTTGGTTACACAGTGATAGGGAAAACAAACACTATATTTAATAACTTGTACAGTAATTTGGTTTATTTGCATTGCGTTAATTTCATCGTAACTGAACTGTGGAATTTAGATACCATAGGCATTACAGACCCAACTGAAGATGCTATGCGTAAACATGCACATTCTGATTTTCTAAATCAATTTAAAGAAAACTTATCTGTTCTTCCTGATGGACGGTATGAATTGCTACTTCCCTTTAAATTCGAAACTCAGCAACCAAATAATAAGGCGGCGACTTTAAAAGGCACAAAAGAATGTGTCAAAAAATTGAGGAGCAAAATCAATTAAATGACTATGAGGTAGTTTTTAGGCAATGGGAAGATCTACAAATAATAGAAAAGGTTCCTAAGACCGAAATTGTGATAATTTCGGCCATTATTTACCCCATAGACCTGTTATAAAACAGGCTAGTCAGACTATGAAAATACGGCCAGTGTTTGATGCTTCAGCTAGAGATAAAAATCAACCGTCCCTTAATGACTGCTTGAAGAGAGACCCTAACTTAATTAAGCTTATACCTGATATAGTTAACAGGTTTATGCTGTATCCAATTGGTATATCGTCAGACATCGAAAAAGCGTTCCTTCGGCTCAGTATTATCCCTGAACACCGAGATTATTTGAGGTTTTTTCATCCTACTGTTAAAAAAACTAAAATTTACCGACACTGCCGAGTTGTGTTTGGAATCTGTTCTTCCCCATTCCAACTCTCTGCCTGCATAGATCATCTCCTGGAGAATTCCCCCAGCCCATTTTGACGATATGACCCCAAAAATTAAAACATTCGTTTTACGTTGACAATTGTGTCACCGGAGTTAGCGATATCCAAGAGCAAGAAAATTTTATAGTTAAGGCAATAGAGGTAACGGCTAAGGGATGTTTTAATTTACGAGGTTGGGAAAGTAACGTTCCAGGTCGCTATATTTCGCACAGTTAAGGTGAAATTTTTTTCCTTGGACTGTTGTGGGATTTAGACAAAGATACATTAAAATGTAATCTCAATTATTCAGGGGAGGGTGAGATAAGTAAACGTAATGTTTTTGGCTATGGTTCATAAAACTTTCGATCCTCTAGGTATTTTGAGTCCGACCACTTTGTTACCTAAGATGCTGTTACATACAGAAAACCTTTCGGAAGTGGCGGGATGAAACACAATATCTTAAGAAAATTGATATCCCACGTTATATGTTGAGATAAATGGGAATTCGTAGTTACATCTCTTCGTGGATGCATGCAAGCGTTCCTATGGGGCCTGTGTTTACATTCGAACTGTAACGCCCTTAGGAGTTAAAATTAGATTGGTCTAGGGTAGCGCCATTAAAAACTTTAACTATTCCCCGGCTGGAATTGATGGCTTATTGTACAGGTGCGAGGCTGGTTCACGCAGTGTTTGCTGCTTTGGATTTACCGGATTTAAAAATTGTTGCATGGAGTGACTCAATGGTGGCACTGTGGTGGCTAAAGAATCATGGAGATTGGTCAGTTTTCGTGGCCAATAGAGTAAATGAAATTAATAGACTTGTTCCGTCTCAGTTTTGGCGCCATGTGCCAGGTGAATTAGACCCCGCAGATTTGCTTTCGAGAGGCAGTTCTCGTTTATTTTCCAACTCTCTTTGGTGTGAGGGTCCTTCCTGGCTCCTTAAACCCCCTAGTAACTGGCCCATTGACCGTCTGGCTTGCGAAACCTCAGAGGTAGAGATAGAAAAAAAAAGAAAGTTAGAGGTTATGTAATCTGGTTGCAGTTGAAGGGGAAATACCTTGGTATGCGATTATGTTTTCCAATTTTCAGTCAATCATTCGTTTTGTCTCTGGATGTTGCGGTTTGTGAAAAACGTGAAGAAAAAGCGTGAATTTCGAGAGATTGGAGATTTGACAGTTCACGAGATAGAACACGCAGAGAAAACTCTCATCAAAATTGTTCAAGGTAAGTTTTTTCCCTCTGAGGACTCGTTTCCTAATATGAATATCGTTAAGGACGAAGAGTGTATAAAAAGAGTTAAAACCCGAATTACTGAGCGGTATGATAATCCGGAATTTATTTACCCTATTATTTTACCAGGCGATAGTCTTTTACACAACGGCTCATTGAATACTACCACCGACAAAATTGTCATGCTGGAACACAAAATCTACTCGAAATATTAAGGGATAGATTTTAGATAGTAAGTAGCAGAAGGGGGGTCAGGAAAACTGTAAGAAATTATATAAGATGCCAACGATATAAGTGTAAATCTCCAGGTATAGTGAGCCAGTGTCTGCCGAGCGATCGTATCAATGACGCAGCGGTGTTCGAGGTAGTGGGTATAGATTTAGCAGGGCTCTTATATGTGAAGGTAGGTCAAAAGTTTTGGATTGTCTTGTTTACGTGCGCAATATATAGGACCGTTCATTTAGAATTGACATCCTCATTGTCCACTGAAGCTTTTTTGTTGTCGTTGAGACGTTTTATTGCCAGGAGGGGAGACCACGAGTAATTTTTTCCGACAACGGGACAAATTTTCGAGAAGCTCAAGGGGAATTAAGTGGCATTGACTGGGAAAAAATCTTGAAACTAACTACCATACAACGCATAATTTGGAAATTTAATCCGCCCACAGCTGCTTGGTGGGGCGATTGGTGGGAGAGGTTAGTTCGTGTGTTTAAGGAACTGTTGAGAAGGACTCTCGGTAACGCCGTTCTCACGACCGAGGAGTTGCAGACAGTATTGTACGACTGTGAATCCGTTATTAATTCTAGGCCACTTACTTACCTGATGATTTAGTCCCTCTATCCCCAGCCATGTTTCTTGTGGAAAATCGCAACCTGGAGGTTCTTGATATTGATTACCGGGATACCGTAATCCTGCGTAAAAGGGTTAGATATAGACAAAAATTGTTAAATGATTTAAGACATAGATTCAGAAAGGAATACGTAAGTCTCCTAATTCAGAATAAAAATAAAAAATGGTCCATTGTCAGAACTACGGCTAGGAGAAATTGTCCTCATTGGTGATGACATCAGAAAACGGATGCATTGGCCTTTAGCTAAGATCATTCGGCTGAATCCTGGAAAGGATGGCAAAATCAGAACTGTGGAACCAAAGACTCGAACTGGAACAATGTTACGACCCAGTCAAAGAGTCCATCCTTTGGAAGTGCAGTCGACAGAAACTCCCGATGATCCTTTAAACGCGCGATTGTACATTTACTAATCCTATTTCTTCTATTTCTAGTGATATGCTTTCAGATCCTAATGACTCTTGTAGCGTCTTTACTAGGGTATCCAGGCATGGACGGGTCATCAAGGCACCAGAGAAACTAGACCTCTTCAACCAGGCCTTATATGTTTTTGAGTCCAAGTGATGTTGACTCAAAAAGGAGGAGGATGTTGAAGGCCACCACAGCGAACTATCTCTATGACACAATGCTTGGGTGGAGTCAACGAAGAAGAGCCTTTTGCCGATTAGACTATTTTATTATTAGAACCTTTGCTTTTTGTGTTAACTGTAAGCTTTACGGAGAAATCCGTTGTGAGATATAGTACTGCGCGGGACTTTGTATGTATATGTAAAATGCTGCTCTCGTGAAATGATATCCGTATTAAAATTGCTATAGTATAATTCCTGGTGTGATTATTTCTTGAACCTGTTAGTTGATCCCCTTCGAGTTCAACAAATATTATACTTTGTCGCTAAAACTACGATGCGACTTTAACCTCTCAAGTGCCACCACCGTATATAAATGTCTCGCTCAGCCAAAGCGTTAATTTCCCCGGATGTATATATACGTCTTTCTGAAGTACTACTATCTTATGTGAAATGTTATCCATAAAAATTAATCCGAAGGCTTTGGAAGGTAATAAATGGACCTTGGCAATGTTTGCGAAGGATTTACTTATTTCAGATTATTTGCTTCTTTATTCCTCCCCCTCCCCTCCAAAATACATCACCCACACTCGCCTACATGAAAAACGGTTGGCATTGGAAACGGTCTCCCCAAATGTTGAGCGTAGCAGAGAAATATGAGAGGTTGGGCTCCATCTTTCATAAAGGTAACTATTTGGAGTGTCTATCGCGATTGCAATTCAGGAATAATGTTGTTATGTAACAGTGATACATATTGCTGACCAATGACAGAAACTGTTTTGAAACCAGTCTGTGTGACTTCCTCGAAAAATAATGGACCAATTATGAAATCAGCTGTTGCAAGAATACCTCAACAAATGCATGTGGATTTTCTGTGGTCCACACTCGACAATTGTGGGTGTTAACAGGGCCAAAGAGTGGGAAAGGCGCTTCATCTGTCCAAAGCAAAGTGTGAAGCCAGTCGTGCTGCTCTTGCATCTTATTGAATATCAAACTCGCAAACTCTTGGCGAGAGTCGAAGTCAGGAGGTTTCAGTTCTTAGTTATGTTGCAACTTGTTGGGTTACTGTCGCAAAGTTATTCACAGTGCTCTCCAGTCATTTCCGTACGACACTCCTGTCTGCCTCGAAACTTCTCGAGTACTGAACTCCCCATGTGCAGCAATCGCCGACATAGATTGCACCGTCTGCTCCACTGTCATGGCAACAGCAGCGGCTGTTGAGGGATGTCCACTTCTTTGACGTGTGGAAGGACACATGTGGTAATGTATCTTCAGAATTTCTTGTTATAAAATAATGTAAGTGTTTAAAATTACTTGTATAGTTAAAATTAGAGAGAGAGAGAGAATATTCTTGAAATTCGTTAATTTTAATATAAAATTATTTTCTTAATGTTGAAAATTAAGTGGCATTCTTTTTTCTTATTTTCCCTGCAGTTTTTCTTATTCTTTTTTTTCATGGGTAAGATATATATAAAATAAATAGATATTAAATTACAAAAAGAGGTGTGAGAATATTCACACAGCTTAATACAGCTACATTAATACAGCTTTGGTACACACAAGAACTCCTATTTGCAGGTATGTTGTACATGTGAGTAGAAACACGCAAGAAATATGTTGAGTTTGACATACAGGAAGCTCCATAATAATAAAACAAGTAATTCTTTTGTATATATTGCATTTTTTCAGGTGGACCAAGATTTCGGTATTTTTATTTCTACTACATTAGTTGAAATAATATACTTATTGACATAAATATTTTTAAACAGATTAAAGCATAGATGAAAAAAGTTTCCTTTTTTTAGATAATGAGACGTTGAAAACTAATTCGCAAAGCTGTTCCTGGATTGTTTCAGTGGCAGAAAAAAGTGAAAGACTTGTATCTCAGAAAACTATCATAATATTTATTCATATTCAATTATACTTGTCGGTTATTAATATCAAGTTTTCTTCCATGGAGTTACAAAAGCAGAAAAACAAAATAGGTAGTAGAAACCATCCTTAAATTACTTTTTTTTTAATATTTCAGGTTGAAGGGGAAAGGAGACAGCTTGTCGTTTTTAGTTTTTGAGTATTGAAATTAATGTTCTAATTTGATATTGGTAACACTACGCACCAAGTGTTGTTGTTGACAATTGTCAAGTTGGGCGATAACATCACAATATAGTTACCAATACTTTTATTTGATATTATTATAGTATATTAAAATGAATTTTTTACTTACTTATATTTATGGTAGTATCCTTATTAATTTCAGACGGTTTTAAATAGATTTTTTTTCACAAACAACCATTTCCATGCTTCCCGTTGTCTAGATTGCAGTTTTAGTCTTCTGTCATTTATTCCTAAATGAATATTTCAAATATTATTGGTTTTTACTAAATATCTTATGAAAAGAATATTAGGGCTCTCCCCTTTCAATTTTTATGTGGACTAAAAGGATTACTAAATTTGCGCTTTGTTTTCTAATAATCTTTTTTTTTAATTCTTATTCTTTATTGCGATTTTGCTTATTTTGGCCATTATGAAATGTGATAAGCATGGTAGCAAAATGAAAATAGTTTACAGACAGGTTAAATAATTTGACAGCTGTATGTTTTATTGTAGATATTTACAAAGTAAATTTGCATGGCCACGATAGAAAATCCATCGGAAATAATTCTTTTTTCACCGGCAGCAAATTGTAATTTTTTACTTCAACTTTATTTTTAATTAATGCATTTTTAAATGTTCCTTTGTCAATAAAATTCACAAAGAAAACTTGGAATTTTTGGATATATTGAAAATTATTCGAATTATATATATTTTCAATACATTTAAATTCCACGAATATATAAAAAAATATTTAAAGAGAGAATCACAGATTTATAAAATTTCACCGTTAATCTTTTACATCGTGATAGTGATTTTCTTTTTTGGTTTGAAATATTTTTAGTTTTTTAACAGTTGTTATTTTTCCATTTTTCTTCTGCTTCTATTCCCGGCATTTCTAAATACCTTGTGTTCTATTTCTTTAAATCCTGGTACTCTTATTTTTTTTATAACTGGTTTTCTACAATAATAGTACTCAGATTTTCTTTTTTTAAAATTAATATACAGTATGTAAGGGTGCCCCCTCGGGTGCCCTACTCCTGATTATCAGTGTGAGCTAGAGGTGTAGGAATAAAAGAAAAACCAGAAGCTGCCATGATCTTAATATGACTTTATTAAGATCTTAATTTAATCCTTTAACAGATTAGGTAATAATATGATATGTGAGAGAATCTACGGTGGCTAAACACACAATATATAATACCGAAATAACGTAACTCGGACCACTATCAATAACTAACTCGCCTAAGCTTAATTCCTATGCGATCACAGATCCGAATATTTAAATAGTCACTCCTACCTTTATTGTCCAACGAAGTATCAATCTATCTAGTTCTATTTGAAGTTGCGGTTCACTGGCGTGCAATGGTATGCACCTTGACCTAAGGTCTCTCTGTCACGGGTAACTTCTGTTGGCTATCACTTAACCTCTCAAAACCTCTTCACACTTGAAATACGGACTATCAAAATATTCCCCAAATGCCACCGGGCTTACTCTAAACTTCCGTTATTTAAAAGCTTCCTAATTTGCATCTTTCCTTCTCGCTTTACTTCTTGGGTTGGTTGTAAAAGAGTTGCCATTCATTCTGGCCCCAAAGAACCCAAAAGGATATGTTAATGAAAAGATGCGTGAACCCGTCACAAGTAGAACCTGTTTTTGTGCGGTCTTTTTTTATGCGATTTTCTTTTTGTGCGACTTTTTATGTGCGATCTTTTTTTTTATGCGGTGTATGAATTTCAATGGCTTTGGGGCCACTGTAATGTTTTATATCTATTTACTAGTGGCGTAATGGAGAATGTTGGGATCCCCCTTCCCCCCTGAAATCTAGGTTTTGACTTCAATATTTTATAAATTGGGTAAATACGTATTTAGCGTAAGTCAGGCCTTGGACCCCTAGAGTTCTATCCCCCGTGATGCGGGGTGTACGTTACGCCACTGAAATGAAGACACTTCAAGACGCTCTGTTCATTTGTTATAAACAGTCTCCCGAAAATGTACATTCAGTTGCTTTCTCTCAACGCTCCAGCAGCCTGCGCTTGATTGAAGACGAAACTTTGAATGACAGTGAGATTATATGAATAATTTGATAGATTATATAAAGACGGACAAGAAAAACCGGATTACTTGAGAGTAGATAAAAATATGCAGGGATCCAGCTTTCCAACAAATTGGAAAAACATTTTTTTAAAATAGATACCAATTAAGAAAGGAATATAAAATTTCAAAAAGGGGCTTCAATCATGAATATCTGCTTATCGTGACATTTACAAGCAACTGACCACCCGACCTTCGTCACAAAACATGTCTCACTTTATGTTGCCAAAAATAAATCTATTAAAGTTGTACCTTCAAGTGACGAAAGCGATTTTAAACTTATTCATTACAGGGCTTTAGATTACGATGAATAGCAATGAATTATGTATGTGCATTTTGAAAACTTATCCGTGTATATAATGAGAAACTATATGTTTTTAAAATATTTCCATGTGTAATATTTAATTATTTATTTGGTTATGGAAGTACTTTTACATATAAATTTCGTAAATAATTGGCATATTTTATAAATGCGACTTTTTTTATGCGGTCCCTATAAAACCGCATAAAAAAAAAAAAATTTTTCTGTAGTATTTCCACGAATTAGTTTGTTTTATGTAAGAATTTATGAAATTTTTGAATATTTTTTTTGTGCATTTTTTTTGTTCATATGTGGTCCCTACCTACCGCACAAAAACAGATTCAACTGTAACTCGTCTTTTTTCCGGAATAAGCTATTCTTTTCAATTACTTACATGTTAAGTTCTTAGTGCGAGATCCCCTTCTTGGATTGAAAACCATTGGATTCCAATATCTTATTTGCAGTGATTTCAAAACCGCATCTAAAAGACGTTTTGCGCGTAGTGTATAAACTTTTTAAATAATTTAATTTTTGATTTAAAAAAACATTAACTTATAAAAATTTCAATATTTGTTTTCTTTGGTGATAGAGTATAAAATCAATTAATATAAAAGTGAGCTTGATTTGTAACATATATTACAATGCATTTTTATTTCCATCTGGATGGATTAAAAGGGAGTTCCTGTAGCTCGGTTGATGAGTGTTGAGAGCAGAGGTAGTGTATGTATCAATTTAAACAAAACAACTGATAAAAAAATACTTTCTCACCTGGTATACTTTCAAAATACTTTCACTGGTAAAAATACTGGTAAAAAATACTTTCTCACCTCACAAGGTGCAATCTTTAGAGGGAAGAGTTTTGCTGATAATTTTTTTCACTTGATCACCTATTTTAATGCCTTCTTCCACTTTGGTTCTAACTGATATTCTGATGTTATCTAGAGCTCTATCCGGTGTCATTCCAGCGCGTAACGCTGGAATCCATCTAATGAGGCTTATTTTAGTCGGGTTTATAAGTTTTAGGAGTTGTTTTTTTCATGTTACATAATATGTAAAGAAACTATTCCTTTATTTACTCTATTTCCTTTATTTACTAAATTTAATGAGGTTAATTTGCCCGCACAACGTGACAGCATATATTTTTTCAAATAAAAAAGGAACCATTTCAACGTTTTTTTCCAGAGTTAAACGAAAGAAGTATAATACTGGAGGTCCGGAATTTTCTCAAATTCCGGAAAAATAAAAATAAAAAATAAAAAAAAAATATAAAAAAAATTGATCATAGAAGAAAATTAGACTTCAACATACATCGAAATATAGTTTATTTAAAAGAAATCATACTCCTTATGAACTTAAAGGATTATAGTACTAGATGTATACTATTTTCTCTTAAGCTTGGAATAATACCTTGAATAAATTACTGCAAAACATAAGAACATTGCGCAGGTACATTTCAGGTTTCTTCGAAAAAATAGGGTACGCGTTTTATGGCGAATATACCTGGAAATTAAAAATTTCAGCTTGAAAGTAAGGGTGCGCGTTATACGCCGGATTTTACGGTACACACACACATCTATATATATAAAGGAGAAAAGTGACTCACTCACTGACTAATCACGATATCTCCGAAACTATTCAACCTACAGATTTGAAATTTGGTATGTAGGTTCCCTTCATGGAGTAGACATCAGCTAAGAACAGATTTTGCAAAGATCGAACTCCAAGGGGCGTTATAGATTATTAGTTCAATTATAAAACTATTAGATGTACAATCTTGAAACTTGGTACGCAGATTTCTTTCATAGTAGAGATTCTCTACATAATGATTTTTACGAAAATCGAACTCCAAGGGGCGTTGAGGGCGCTTAAGTGGCGTTATGCATAATTATTTCCATTTTTAAACTATTAGACGTACAGTCTTGAAATTTGGTAAGTGGATTAAATTCATAGAATAGAGATCCGCTACAGAATGGGTTTTGTCAAAATGGACTCCCAATCGCGTTGTAGAGAATTAAGGGGCGTTAAAGGCAATTAACTTTTTTTAAACTATTAGACGTAAAATTTTGAAACTGAGTAAGGAGATTCCATTCATTGAGTAGCGATCCGCTAAAAGATGGGTCTCGTGAAAATCGCTTACTAAGTGTCGTTTCTTCGTGGAAATTAAGGTGCATTATAGAAAATTACTTCCATTTTTAAACTATTAGACGAGAAGACTTGAAGTTTGATAAGCGGATTCCTTTCGTGGAGTAGAGATCCGCTACAAAATGGGTTTTGTGAAAATCGCTTCCTAAGTGGCGTTGCGGTGGCTTAAGGGGCGTTTTAGATAATTATTTCCATTTTTAAACTATTAGACTACAGTCTTGAAATTTGATAAGCGGATTCCTTTCATAGAGTACAGATCCGCTACAAAATGGTTTTTTTGAAAATCGACTCAAGTGGCGTTGTGGAGAATTAAGGGGCGTTATATATATATATATATATATATATATATATATATATAGGTAATTATCTCCTTTTTTAAACTATTAGATGTACAGTCTTGAAACTTGGCACACAGATTTCTTTCATAAAGTAGAAATCCTCCTACAAAATGATTTTTACGAAAATCGTCCTCCAAGGGGCGTTGAGTGCGCTTAAGTGGCGTTATGCATAATTATTACAATTTTTAAACTATTAGACGTTCAGACTTGAAATTTGGTAAGCGGATTCCTTTCATAGAGTACAGATCTCCTCCAATCTCCTCCTTCGAGAAAATCGAATCCCAAGTGGCGCTGCGGGGGCCTAAGGGGTGTTATGCATATAATTATTTTCATTTTTAAATTACTAGACGTTCAGTCTTGAAATTTGGTAAGCGGATTCTTTCATAAAGTAGAGATCCGCTACAAAATGATTTTTATGGAAATCGAATCCCAAGTGGCGTAGCGGGGACTTAAGTGGCGGTATAGATAATTATTTCCATTTTTAAACTATTTGACGTATTGTCTCTAAATTTGGTACGCAGATTCATTTCCTGGAGTAGAGGTCCGCTACAAATTAGATTTTACAAAAATAAACCTTTAAGTGGTGTTGCAGGGCTTAAGGGGCGTTATAGATAATCATTTCTGTTTTTAAATTATTTGACGTACAGTCTTGAAATTTGGTAAGCGGATTCCTTTCCTGGAGTAGAATTTCGCTTCAAAATAGGTTTTGTGAAAATTGACCCCCAAGTGGCGATGTGGAAAATTAAGGGGCGTTATAGGTAATTATCTTCTTTTTTAAACTATTAGACGTAAAATCTTGAAATTGAGTAAGCAGATTCCATTCATTAATAAAGAGGCCGAACTGAGTAATAGAATCGTCCTTTCTTACCTCCCGTGAACTTAGGAGGAGGAAAGAATGAAATCTGCTGCAGTTTCGAAGGAGTTTGCAAAATAGAAGTAAACGCTTTTGGAATGATTTTTCTGGATAGAGAAAACGCTCAAATGATTAATTAATAATTTTTAATTCAAAATAAATTACATTCTCCTTGTGTAGGAGAATACAGTTTCAATTACATTACAACAGTTAATACTATACAATAACGAGAGGTTTTAACGCGCGGACGTTGGAGCATCTGCTTTCTTCAGAATAATACAAAAGTAATTTATAAGCATAATATAAAATAAATTAAAATAAAACTGAAATGTGCAAAGGTACTGCGACGCATGAGCATGAAATCTATGAGCAAATCAAGTAGTCATTAGTAGGAGTGAAGTCTGCAAGAGCTGCAGTTATTGAACGGAAAATAAACTAGACATTTTTGGAGCGTAGAGTTAGTTAATATAAACAATGTTTCTCAACTATTAAAATAGCCCAATTTCATATTAAAAAAGTCACCTGTTTCCCCTACTGTATTCGTGATGTTTTAATTCAGCAATGCTGTTGGAATTGATATGAGAAGAGAATGGATTGTGTGTGTGTTATTTACTTTAATTTTTCCCTTTGGTAGAGATATACTTTTTATTTCTTTTAATGTCTACTTTTGAATATTCACATCTAAATTCTTTTAATAATTTTGGTAACCGATAGACAAGACGTATTCACGTCAAAACACCTATCGCTAAATTAAGTTGCTTGGCAACCTCTCTTGGTCGCCAAACGAAATTGACTTTGCCAAGGGCCTTCTCTATACTACACTTAAACCTAAGAGTTTTTCTAAGGGTAAGCATATAAAGGGTGTTTTTTTGAGAGGTATAGAACTTTAAATTGCAATAAAACGACGATGTATTATTTGATTGACATGAATTTTTTTTATTCGAAAGATAATCTTGTGGCATTACATTTTGAATATGATTTCTGGCATAGGACTGCCACGGCTGGCTCGGATGTAGTCCAATCTAGACGTCCAATTTTCGATGACTTTTTCCAACATTTGATGTCGTATATCGGCAATAACACGGCGAATGTTGTCTTCCAAATGGTCAAGCGTTTGTGGCTTATCCGCATAGACCAATGACTTTACATAGCCCCACAGGAAATAGTCTAGCGGTGTTAAATCACAAGATCTTGGAGGCCAATTCACAGGTCCAAAACGTGAAATTAGGCGGTCACCAAACATGTCTTTCAATAAATCGATTATGGCACAAGCTGTGTGACATGTTGTGCCATCTTGTTGGAACCACAGCTTCTGAACATCATGATTGTTCAATTCAGGAATGAAAAAGTTAGTAATCATGGCTCTATACCGATCACCATTGACTGTAACGTTGTGGCCTTCATCGTTTTTGAAGAAGTACTGACCAATGATTCCACCAGCCCATAAAGGGCACCAAACAGTCAGTTTTTCTGGATGTAACGGTGTTTCGACATACACTTGTGGATTAGCTTCACTCTAAATGCGGCAGTTTTGTTTGTTGACGTAGCCATTCAACCAGAAATGCGCTTCATCGCTAAACAAAATTCGCTTATGAAAATCGACCATTATTTTCGAAATAAAATTGCACAATTTGAAAGCGTTGTTCAGGCGTGAGTCTGTTATGAACGTTTGGTTCTATAACATTTAAAAAATAGAAAGTTGGTTCAAAGAATTCGAAGAGCACGTTTATTCCATTAGGCTTAGCTGAGCTAGCACCAAAACATTGCAACAAGTCTAATCAAAATATACCGACTGTTGCCAATCGGGTAATCTGAAGAAGGATACAAGAAATTGTTTCCAGATTTACAAATATAAATATAAATACAGTTTGATTACATAAAATACAAAATATAGTAAATTGCAAATGCCTAAATATAAAATTCATTTTAAAATTAATTATTTTTCAAATTATAATGTTCTATAATTTTATTATATTTTTCTTTGTTGAGTTTAATAATATTTGTCTCAACATTACTCCCCTACCAGTAACTGAGTTACGAACTGAGAAGTATGGCAGGAATAGTGTTAGATGTTAAACAAGAATTTTTTTTCTTAAATATGCCTTTTAAACAATACATTATGAATACACAAAAATTAAATATTTGTACAAATGTTACATACTTTTTAGAAACAGTAATATTATATATAATAACTAGTTTGATGTTAGAGAAATGACATACATTCATAAATATTTGTAAAAATTAAGTAAACCGAAATATCATACACTTGATATAAGTAAATAGTTATAAGTTAGAGATAGATATAGGTTATTTACAGCAGATATCAGTCCTGAAATCTTACAGGTTTCTTTTACCAATCTTCCATGTCTTGAAACAGTAGGCTTAACATCGGTTAAGAGGTTAGTGTCATCCGATTGCTTACAAGGAACTGTTGTTTTGTCAGGAATAGAGTCTGTCATTAACAAATAAGCTGGTTTTAGTCTATCCACTGATATATTCACAGGTTTATTTTTTTATTGTCAGTGTGAAATATTTTTCATATCTTTCTTTTACTGGGAATGGACCATCATATGGTGGTTCCAGGGCTTTCCTTACACGATCAACTCTCACAAATACATGAGTGCAGGATTTTAAGTCTTTATGAACAAAAATCTTTTGATTTTTTTGGAGGCGAAGATTTTGTTGGCTTCAGGTCGTCCATAAAAGTCTGCAATGTAGTGACAAATGTTTCAGGATCAATTTGAATGGAGGGTGGGTTAAAAATTCACCTGGCAATCTGATATTAGAGCCATAAACCATCTGAGCTATAGTATGATTGGTATCAGGTCTTAGAGCAGTTCTTAGTCCTAATAAGATTGTTGGTAATGTCTCTGTCCATTTGATGTTGTTATGAGCTTTGATTGCCCCCCTTTCAAAGTCCTATGCAACCGTTCCACTTTCCCATTGCATTGAGGGTGATAAGAAGTTGCATGAGCTACTTTAGCCCCACAAATAGCAGCTAAACTTCTAAACAACTGAGATTCAAATTGCCTTCCTTGATCTGTAACTATTTTCCCAGGTACTCCAAATCTGCAAACCCAGTGTTCGTAAAAGGCTTTGCTAGCTGTCTCTGCTTTACAATCAGGCAAGGGAACTGCTTCCATCCAACACGAAAACGGTCTATACAGGTCATACAAAATGTCATGCCTTGCGATGGTGGAAGTGGACCAATTAAGTCAATGTGTATCACACTAAATCTTGTATCAGGTACTTCATATTCTCCAAATTTTGATTTTGTGTGTCTGTGGACTTTACATTTTTGACAGGAATACATGTTCTTGCCCATTCTCTTATTTCTTGCTTCATATTTGGCCAGATAAATTTTTCAGTCATTAATTTAATAGTTGATCTAATCCCAGGGTGTGAAAAACCATGAATTTGTTGAAATATTTGTTGCCGAAACTGTTTTGGAATGTAGGGTCTTATATTGATGTTGAAATATCACACCAGAGTGTTTTTCCTGATGGTAATGTACATGATTTGAATTTTACTGAAGAGTTACTCCTCATTAACTGTTGCAATTCTGCATCTTGGGTTTGTTTATCCGCTATAGTATCATAGTCGATTACTGTAATGGCTTCGATTCTTGAAAATGCATCTGCTACTAAATTATCTTGTCCTTTAATGTGACATATATTTGTTGAAAATTGGGATATGTATTGTAGATGACGTAACTGTCTAGGTGAAGCTTTTTCATTTTTTGATGAAAGGCATATGTAATTGGCTTGTGATCTGTGTAAATAACAAAATTTTGTCCTTCGAGAAGATGTTTAAACTTTTGACAGAAAGATATATTCCTAATAATTCTCTATCATAGGTACTGTAATTTTCTGTGCATCGGTTAATTTTTAGAAAAAATGAAATCGGTTTCCAATTTCCAGCTTCAAATTGCTGTAACACTGATCCGATTGCAAAATTGGAAGCATCAGTAAATAAAGCCAATTGTAAATCAGGGTCAGGAAAGCTTAAAAAAGTAGCATTTGCAAGATCTTGTTTACATTTTCAAAATTTTCTTTAGCTTCTTCTGTCCAAAGAATTTTTGTCTTGTCATTCTTTCTTGAACCTTTTAAATACTCGTGAAGAATAGCTTGATTTTTAGCAGCGTCTTTTTTGTAAATATCTTCTATAAAAGTTAATGAGTCCAAGGAAAGTTCTCAAATCACGAATTGTTTCAGGTAATTTGTATGACAAAATTGCATCTACTTTCTCTGGAAGTGGCTTAGATCCCTCTGGTGTAATCAAGTATCCTAGAAATTCTAGATGAGTTACTCCCAAAGTTGACTTGGAGATATTCACTCGAAGACCATGTTTTTGTAACAGATCAAACACAAGTTTCAAATGAGTTTTATGTTCTTCTTCAGTTTCGAGGCTACTAGAATGTCATCGAGGTATGGGAAAACAAATTCTAGTCCAAATAAAACTTCATTGATAAAGCGCTGAAAAGTAGATGGTGCATTTCTTAACCCAAAGCTCATAACATTAAACTCAAATAAGCCAAATGGTGTTATTATGGCTGTCTTTTCCTTATCTTCTTCAGCAATTGGTATTTGAAAATATGCTTTGAAGAGATCAATTTTAGAAAATATTCTTTTCCCCTTCAAAATATGGTGAAAATCTTCAATACGTGGAATTGGATAACGGTCAGGAATGGTTTGAGCATTTAAACGTCGATAATCACCACATGGTCTAACACTTCCATCTTTTTATTCACAAGATGTAGTGGGCTTGCCCATGGAGATTTAGAAGGTCGAAGGATATCATTATCTAACATAAATTTAAATTCTTGCTTGGCTATTTCTAATTTTTAGAATCCAATTGACGAGCTTTTGAGTAAAACCGGTGGGCCTTTAGTAGCAATATAGTGTTTAACATCATGTTTTGTATTAGAAATTAATAAATTTGGTTTCATTAAATCTGGAAATTGTAATAATATACACTCTGTCGCAAAAAATATATGCACCCAGAAGAAATTGAGCTACATTCACGAAATTTGTATGCATGTAGTGTATATGAAAATAAACAAATGATTAAAAATTCAGAACAAAATATCATTTTATTAAGCGGTTACAGCTTGCAAAAGATTAAAAAATCAGTAAGTAGTAAAGCCACCTCTGGCAGCTATACAAGCCGAAATTCGGCGTGGCATCGATTCAATTAGATCACTTATGACCCCCTGTGGAAGATCCTGCCATAGTCTTTGCATCTGCGCAGTTAATTCTCCTGTATCTCGGGACGGCTGCAGTTGCCTTCCCAGCGCGTCCCCAGACATTCTCTATTGGCGAAAGATCTGGTGACCTGGTAGGCCATGGTAGGACGTCATATCCTTGAAGACATTGTTGGGAGAGTCGCGCAGTATGTGGACGAGCATTATCCTGTTGATAAATGGCACCTGGGTGACTTGATAGCATGGGTAGCACAATCGGCGTTAAAATATCGTCCACGTATCTGCGAGCTGTCAAAGTGCCTTGAAGGACCACTAAAGATGATCGTGTGTCCCAAGAAATTGCTCCCCACACTGTCACACCTTGTGAAATTGCTGTATGCCGCTCGACAATAAATGCCGGATCGGACCGCTGGCCGGTGCGCCTCCAGACACGTGTGCGGTGGTAATCAGCACTGAGACTGAATCGGGATTCATCACTGAAGATGACACGTCTCCAGTCTGTCACACTCCAAGTTGCCCGATGTCGGCAAAATCCAGTCGACACTGCCTATGATGTGGGTCAGTGGTAAGCGTCTTAGCGGACGCCGGCTCCTCAAGCCAACTGGTCAGTCGTCTCCTTATGGTTTCTCTTGATGGCACTGGATGTCTGGAAGGAGGTAAGTGGCGTTGAATCGATGCTAGCGACGTTGTTGGTGCCGAAGTGGCCACTCTTCTGATTGCACGATCCTCGCGATCATTTGTGTTCCTGGGACGTCCTGACCCTCCGCGACGGTACACTCTACCTTCTGTGATCCACTGTTGCCAACACCGAGCAACTACCATATCGCTCCGACCGAGGTGGCGGCCGATACGTCTATTCGACCAACCTGCTTCTCTGAGGCCTATTATACGGCCCCTATCAAAGTCCGTCAGCTGCTCGTACTGCCGCCGATTACGTCTTAGAGGCATCCTAAGTCTCAATATCGTCTATCAAAGTCATCAGATTCGTTTGGATAGCCGTACGGCGCTCGTACTCATGCTTTTAAACTCTCCCAGTTGCGCAACTAATATGCGCATAGCACAATTAGCCTTGTCTCATTGGCTTCAAAATTTTAATCATTTGCATATCTCTTACCAGACTACATTGTTGCCGAGTTTCGTGATTGTAGCTTGATTTCTTCTGGGTGCATATATTTTTTGCGACAGAGTGTATTAGAAAATTTTGATGTTTTATCCATTATGTTAATTTTATTTTCTTGCAAAATAGAAGAAATCTCACCTGTAACATGAAGGTTAGTTATTCCATCTATTAACTGCTTGTTTCGGATGTCAATTAACAAGTTAAATTTATTTAAAAATCGGCTCCCAAGATTCCTTTACTAACTTTGGCAATTATAAACGGAAATAAAAATTCTCGACGTAATCCCAAATCAATATTTAGCACTTTAATTCCATAGGTTGGAATTTCTGTTCCGTTTGCTGCAAATAATTTGTAATCCGATGGTTGTTTATTTTTAGATGTGGCTGGTATTATTGAACAATCAGCTCCACTATCTACCAGGAAGTGCAAATTTGTCGTTCGATCTTTGACGAATAATCGAAATTTGCGACAGGCTTTATAATCTTCTGCAGCAGAATTTGTCGCAATATTTACTGCAGACTGAAGTTTTCCGTATTCCTATTCCATGTACAAGGCGGGCTGCACTTTTCAGGTTTGCATCGAGCACCGAAACGGAAGTGAAAATAACAATATTTTCCTTTGGGGTCGAAACGTTTCCGAGAACGACTTCGGGATTTAGGATGAAAACTATTGCGTTCTTTCGTTCTTGATTTGTGGAGAATGCTGAGTTGACATATTTGTTCCTCTAGGCTTTGAATTCTGTTGAGAAGAAGCTGGTCTCTTGACGACGTTGCTTCACCACAGTCTAAAGATTTTCCAGTTGCAAAAATCTCTGTTCTGGGAGTCATATCAGATATTTTATCAGCCATTACTGCCAATTTGCTTAAATTCTCATCACTGACAACCAAAATATTTTTAATGGACTCAGGAAGCTTTTCTAACCACAAAGTTTTAATTAAATTATCCGAAATATCGGACGTTGCAACAGTTTTCAATTTCTGCAACAGCTGACTAGGCTTCATATCACCAAGTTCAATTCCAGTTAACAGTCGTTTTATGCGAAGATTTTCACTTTCTTTAAACAGACTGAGTAATCTGTTTTTCGAGTCCGTGTACTTCGTATCACTTTTGCTATTGACAATGTCCCAAATATTCTCTCGACGTATTTTGGTTCTAATTGCGATACCAAATAATGGAATTTCGTTTCTTCTAAAGAAATTCTTGATATCTGGAACTGAGCCTCTACTTGGTAAAACCAAATTTCTGGCCTGTCAGTCCAAAACGGCGGTATTTTTATGCTGACGGCGCTCATTTCCAAATTCTTCGAATCTTCGTTAAGCATTATAACAGATTATAATTATGATTAAATTTTATGCAATATTTAAATAAAATTGTTCCGGGTCACCAGTTTGTTATGAACGTTTGGTTCTATAACATTTAAAAAATAGAAAGTTGGTTCAAAGAATTCGAAGAGCACGTTTATTCCATTAGGCTTAGCTGAGCTAGCACCAAAACATTGCAACAAGTCTAATCAAAATATACCGACTGTTGCCAATCGGGTAATCTGAAGAAGAATACAAGAAATTGTTTCCAGATTTACAAATATAAATATAAATACAGTTTGATTACATAAAAAATACAAAATATAGTAAATTGCAAATGCCTAAATATAAAATTCATTTTAAAATTAATTATTTTCAAATTATAATGTTCTATAATTTTATTATATTTTTCTTTGTTGAGTTTAATAATATTTGTCTCAACAAGTCTATTCATGATGAATTGCCAAACCAAACTGAGAATAAATCTCTTGACAGCTGTTAAATCGGTCGCCATCTTGGAAAGTAATGCCAACTTAAACTTCTATACCTGGAAAAAAAACACTCTGTACTTCAAATTAGCGTCAGGTTCATATTATCTAAGTTTTGAATTAGCGCAGGTCAACTGTATATTCTTTGATTTATATGTATTAAAATGCGCGAGGTGAAAACATTTATTTTCAAGCATTGAAAGTAGTATTTTTACCACTTAAAAAATATTTTTTTAAATTATTGTCTGCTTATGTTTGTTCGCGATGTCAGTTCGCTTTGAAGCATATTGTTTGGCTTAAATGTGTGATTAAATGCGCGAGATGAATAGCATTAATTGATTGCAAGCAGTTCAAATAATATTTTTTCGAAAAAGCTGTATTTTTTTATCATTTGCTCAAGTTTGTTGACATTATCAATTTGTTTTAAAATGTATATCGTTTGGTTTATATGTGTGTGCTTAAATGTGCGAGTAGAATAACATTTATATACAAGCATTAAAAATAGTACCAGATTCGACTAATCAACTGTTTTTATTGAATACATTTTTCAATGCAACAAATTGAATAAATTTTTCTCATTTTCAAATTTACATTCTTAAAAAAAAATGAATGTACAGCAGCTTACAGTTGATGGAATGAATATGTTTTTTAAAATCGTAAAAATTCTAGGTGACGGAGCCTGCTTATTTTCCGCCCTGTCATATTTAATACACGATAACGTATCAATGGCTATTCAAATTAGAAAAGCTATTTTGCGCCACATATGTAATGAATGGAAAAGGTTTACGTGTTTGACTCAGGGGCCATCTGGAGCTCCTTACGGTACTACACGTTTGTATAATACTGAAATGTCGAAACCTTATACATATGGATCTATTTGTGAAGTTATGGCAGCTGGAGAAATATTTCCTTATAAATTTCAAGTGTATCAAGATGGTTCATTGGTCTCTGTATTTGGAGATGCATTACAAGGAATACGAAGACTTTGGTTTACGGGGAATTTTAATGAAGGCCACTTTGATGCATTAGTTCCTTTAGATGAAGCAATAATTAATAGCATTCAACTAAGCCATTTTAATGAGCCTAAATTATTAACCTCCTCTGAACAAATAGGATGTGAAAAATATTTTTCCTTTCAGCATGGATACAACTGTAAGTCTGATGTATATAAATCAGATGAGTCTATTCCTTCTATTCAATCAAAAAGAGGAATAAAACGTAGGAAAAGATTTACAAGTTCAATCCGATATAAGCAAGTGAGAAAGGCTGTACTTAAATGTACTCAAAATCACCCAGAAGTTCATAGAGATGCTGTTCGGAAATATACTCAAAGCCACTTAAAAGTAAATAGAGATGCTGTTCGAAAATATACTCAAAGTCACCCAGAAGTTCATAGAGATGCTGTTCGGAAATATACTCAAAGTCACCCGGAAATTAATAGAGATGCTGTTCGGAAATATACTCAATGTCATTTAGAAGTAAATAGAGTGGCCGTAAGAAAATATACTCAAAAGCATCTCGAAGTCAATAGAAAAGCAGTAAAAAATTATGTGTCTAAAAACTCCCATGTTGCTCGAACCAAAAATAATAAATACAAAGAAAAAATATCTGAAATTAGATTATTGCCTTGGACCTCTAAGTATTTATCTGCTTTTAAATATAAACCTAAAATTGATTATTCAATGGATGAAATCGTAAATGTTGGGCCTAGCTTACCTTGCTCTTGGTGCCGTGCTCTAAAATGGAAGGATGAGACCCAAGGAATGTGCTGCAGGGGAGGTAAAGTTCAGCTCCCTACTCTTGAACCCTATCCTGAACCTTTACACAGCCTTCTTACCCATCAAGATCCATTATCAGAACATTTTCTTTCAACTATTCGTAAGTATAATGGATGTTTTCAAATGACATCTTTTGGAGCTAAAGAAATAAAGGAGGGAAACTTTATGCCGACATTTAAAGTGCAAGGGCAGGTTTATCATAGAATAGGAAGCTTTATGGCTATAGAGCTCATCAAAAACCTTCATTTCTCCAAATTTATTTTATGACATATGATCACCGTGAAAAAGACATCTGCTGTGGAATTTATCCTGGAATCAAACCAGAATTGATAAGTCAACTTCAAAAGTCACTGCATGAGCATAACAAGTACATAATGGATTTTAAGGCTGCTATTGATTCAGTACCTAAAGACCAGAAAGAGTTTAAAGTAGTTATTAACGCTGAAAGAAAGCCTTTTGAGGAACATAAAGGACGTTTTACTGCTTCTCAGACAAAAGAAGTGGCCGTTGTCATCTTCGGACAAGAGTTTGAAAAGCGAGATATCGTTCTCAGTTGTAGAAGCCGTACACTGATGCGAATCAATGAGACACATCGTGCCTATGATGCATTGCAGTACCCTCTGATGTTCTTCCGTGGAGAAGATGGCTATCAAATTAATAAACCTAAACGTCATGAAACGACTAAAATCCCTCTGAGTAAGACAGTGTCCTCTTCCGAATTATGGAGCGACATGGTGAAGGTGGTGTTATTTACTGTTGTTTCGTAATCTATTAAATCAGTTTTTAGTCGATATGTTCGCAAACATTGAGACTGAAAGACTCAACTGGATTCGTCACAAGCAAAAAAACAACAACAACTGAAAAGTGAAGAACAGCAACTGACGGACAATTATCTGAATTAGGTAAAATGGTTGTGTTACCATCTTCTTTCACTGGTGGATCCCGCTAAATGCATGAAAGGACTCAAGATGCTATGACCTGTGTGCGACATTTCGGACGACCAGATTTATTTATTACATTTACGTGCAACCCTAAATGGTCAGAAATAGTTGATCTTTTGAATCAAGGTCAGAAATCACATGATAGACATGATATAATTGCAAAGGTCTTCCGTGTGAAAGTAAAACATATGATGAGGCTTCTAACGAAAGGTTGCATTTTTGGTAACGTAAGGTGTCACATGTGCACTGTAGAATGGCAGAAACGGGGCCTCCCTCACGTTTATATTCTTCTATGGTTAAAAGATAAGACCAGAACCTATTGACAAAGTTAGTTGTGCTGAATTACCCGACTCTAAACTTGACCCTACTCTCTATGAAATTATAAGAACCACTATGATTCACGGCCCATGTAGACGCATCAACAAAAATTCACCCTGTATGTTGAATGGTAACTGCACAAAAAATATCCAAGGTGCTTCCAGAAGGAAACTCAAACAGGAGAAGATGGATGTTCCCAGTATCGTAGAAGATCTCCGGAAGACGGTGGAATAGTAACACAAATCAAAGGTAATAATGTTGACAATCGGTGGGTTGTACCATACAACCCCGTTCTGTCCCGCACCTTCAATGCTCATATCAATGTTGAATTTTGCAATTCTGTAAAATCAATAAAGTATATTTGCAAATATGTAAATAAGTGAACCGACCAAGCGACATTCAGTGTTGAAGATCAAGATGAGAAGACAAGGTATGAGTCGGGTCGATACATCAGTAACTCTGAAGCAGTTTGGCGGATTATATGTTTTCCTATTCATGAGAGATTTCATCCTGTAATGCACCTTTCTGTACATCTAGAAAACGGACAAAGAGTTTATTTTACCGAAGACGGTGCCATTCATAAAATCATCAATCCTCAAAAAACTACACTAATGGCCTTTTTTGAACTCTGCCAAGTTGATAATTTTGCAAAACTCTTTTGCATTGTGAAGTTCCAGCATACTATGTATGGAAAAATAGCAAATTTTATAGAAGGAAAAAAAGGAAAGGCTGTTTCTGGTTATCCGGAAATCAAGAAAGATCAGGTTTTGGGAAGAGTATATACTGTACATCCTGGCAATGCTGAGCGCTATTACTTACGCCTACTATTACATAAGATCCCTGGGCCAACATCATTTACTGCGTTAAAAATTTTAACAGGAGTAGTCCAGCCATCATTCCAAGCAGCTTGCAAAGCTCTTGGCTTGCTGGAAGATGATGCTCATTGGAATAGCACATCAGAAGAAGCTTCGATCTCTGAATCTCCTAATAAAATCCGTGAGTTGTTTGCCATATAATATTAGTTTTCTGTCAAGTGGAGACCCAATGAAACTATGGGAGAAACACCGAGATAGTTTATCAGAAGATGTTAAAAAACAAATTGAAGCACAGCAAGGAAATATCGATTTATATCTTGATATTGTTTATAATCAATGTCTCATTCTTCTTGAAGATATTGTCATATCCATGTCCGGTAAAGCCCTCTTACAGTTTGGATTTTTATCCCCATCAAGAGAGGCAAGATTTGCAATCAGTAACCATCAGTATGTGAAGGAACTAGCTTACGACACCGTTCATCTGAGCGAAATCGTGGCTGAAAATGTTCCCAAATTAAATCAAGAACAGAAAGAAATATATAACAAAATATTAAATAGTATTTCTTCCAACTCAGGTCAGTGTTATTTCCTTGATTCACCTGGTGGAACCGGAAAAACTTTTTTAATTAATTTGTTACTTGCCAAAATCAGGTGTGAAAGAAGTATAGCTATTGCCGTTGCTTCTTCAGGAATAGCTGCTACTTTAATTGATGAAGGTAAAACAGCTCACTCTGCATTCAAATTACCACTCAACCTACATCATTCTGAATTTGTTAACTGTAATATTTCTAAACAAAGTGATATGGCACATGTTCTCAGAGAAGCAATACTTATTATATGGGATGAGTGTACTATGGCGCACAAGAAAGGTATTGAAGCTCTAAACAGGACACTCCAGGACATAAGAGGCTGCCACCAAATCATGGGAGGACTAACTGTTTTATTGTCCGGTGACTTTAGACAGACCTTACCTGTTGTATTACGAGGAACACGAGTAGATATCGTCAAGGCCTGTCTTAAGACATCCTTTTTACGGCCTCATATCAAAGTTGTATCTTTAAGAATTAATATGCTCGTTCATCTGCAACATGATTTGAGAGCAGAAATTTTTTCCAAACTACTCATTGATATAGGAGACGGAAAGATTAAGGAAATGGAAGGAAGAATAAATATTCTAGAAAGTCTTCGTAATATGGTTGGAGATTTGATAACCTTGACTGAGAGAATATATCCAAATATCCATCAGATTGGAATAGATTGCTCATCATGGTTTAAGGAAAGAGCTATTCTTACTCCAACAAACGACTCAGCTAATAACATCAACAACTTTCTGTTAAACAAACTGACCACTAAACATGCAAAGTATGAATCTGTGGATTCAGTAATGGAGGCAAAAGATGCTGTCCATTATCCGGTGGAGTTTTTGAATACTCTTAACCCTCTAAGTGGATACCTTCCTCCTGAAAAGTTATTCCAAAAGCGTTAACTCTTATTTTGAAGATCGCTTTAAAAATGCAACAGCCTTCTTTCCTTTCCCCCTTTTAGAACTTGTGAGGTCAAACGGGGACAATTTTATGACCTAGTTCGGTTCTTTTGTCAAGTAAGAACCAAGAGATCAATCGTTTACAGCTAGCTGTTAAGTTGCCTTGGGCAATCTTGTATGAAAGTGTAGTAGAATTCGGCATTTCTTTCTCCTATATGTTCCGTCACAGTAAAATTAAAACAAAATGCAGGGTAAAAAAAAGGAAAAAATGAAATAAATAGTATGTTAGAAGTTGAAAAATAATTATATTTTCTTCAAACAAATTTTATTTTTCTGTCATTTTTTAAAAATAAAAATATATATATATATTTTGGTATTGCGATTTGAAGCAGAAAAAAAGCATCCTGTATTCATTTTGAATATGAGAGTAAGAAAACGCGCTCACTTTCCTGTTTTTAAAAAGTAATGAGGTAAAAGAGCAAAGGCCCTATCTCATTTTTAAACAATAACACAATAAATGGTACATAGCATGATTATATTTATGAAATAAAACCGATCTTTCTCTATTCAGTCATATTTTTAATTTAAAATAGCATAAAAAAGGATTTCAATACTTTTAATTTATTTTAATTAAAATCATATAAAAGATATTTTTATGTTAACTGAATATTTTTCGGAAAAAATTTAAATTTTCCTTCCTAGTGTTCTCCTTTTCGAACTTCTTGTATTAAATAAAAATTCCTTTTCTACATCGGCATTTGTGATGGACATAACACACATTCAGTCAATAATTTTTAATTTTAATGGGGGATATACTTCTTCAAATGCGCATGACAGTACTTCTAACCATTTTCTACTCAAGTTAAATTTCTTATCTTTCTGTTTCTTTTATTACAAGGAAAAATGTCACACATCGATAACTACATTTTCACACAATTCAGTCATTACAAATTCTATTGTGAGAAAAAAGTTCTCCCTAATTAATTTTGTTTTTCAAAACAGTACACTTAAAACAATTTTGTTCAGTGAAGTTAACCGGCAGTTCCACAATGTATTAATACCAAATTTTAAAAACAAATTTAACACTTGGAAATGTATCCAGTATTAAATTTTTCAGTATACACAAATATTTCCTGCTGTAGGGAAGATATAGTATGAGAGAGAGAGAGATGTGGTGTGCGGTTGTGAAAGAATGTTTTCGTACGTGTAGACTATTTTTGAAAATTTAAATATCACTGAAGCTGATCATATAACTGCAAATGAGCCTTATTTTAATGTGTGCTGGTATCAAAGTAAAACACTTTACAATATTAAACAGCCCTATGGGTTTATACTCAATATCAAACTATTCGCAAAATGGCTTACAACTTCTATTCAAATTGTAAAGAAACTGAAATATATAAATATATCTTACTACAGTCAAAAATATTCATAATATGTAAGTATCCTATTCCTCCACTTATTTCAGTACATTTTAAAAACTGTAGCTGAATGCAATTTTTTATATTTATAAACGAGGTATAACAGCTCACACAGTCGTAAAAATGTCTTTATCATTTTTAAATATACTACTATAAAACGTATATGGAATGTAAGATCAGTTGTAAAATCCTAAAAGCTTTTAGAGGAGCTAAAAACATGTAATTTTGGATTGTTCAAATTTTTAATATAATACACAAATATACATGTTATTAAGCAAATACATTTGAAAAATCAAACTTCATTTCTGAAATAAACGTAATTGAAAGAAAAATGTTTAATTGCAAATGAGTGGAAATACATGTTTATCTAAGGGGTATCCCCAAAGTGAGGTAATCCTCAAACTTAATACTTAAACTCAGTGGCACAACAATCCATGAGGGCCAGGAACTACTGTGCCCATCATAATACACGTGACCATTGGACGCTGTGGTGCATGAACAGATGTCCCGATTTGGTGGTCTGTCTGAAGAGAGACCTTCAGTGTTTAAGACCCGAAGCAAGCTCGGTACTCATTTATCGACCCAATGTAGCGGGGATGAAAGGCAGAGTCAACCTTGCGAAGCCCGTTAATAGAACCCCAGACCTGTGGTGTGGAAGCACTATACACTACCACTCGATCCTATTCGGTGAAAAATAAAATTTAATGTTAGAATCTTATATAAATCCCTAATGAATGAGGGAGTCCAAACTTTTTTTTTCATGTAAACTGTTTAGACGGAAATGGTTAATTATGAACATTTCACAAGTTGCATAAATTAAAATTAACCGTTATAGTTTACGTAAATTTTTAAGAGTGCAAAAGGTGTATTTCGGCTGCACGAATTAATTTTAAAAGGAATACGGTTACGAAAAAGTAGTACAAATCTATCTCAAGTAGGGTTGGTTACCTTACATATTGTCAAACACAACAATGCATTGGAAGCCAATTCCCCAATTCGTTGTTATAAAAATGTATGGAAAATTACAAGATTTATTTTTGCATTTGTAACTTATATATATATAATTTTTCCTGGGAACTTTAAAAGCTAGAGCGGCATCCATCAAAACCGCGGTTCTCTCTCTTTTTTTCCAGATCACCCCTGACTAAGCCGGCTCTGCCATAGTAAGTGAAAATGCCAGAATTTGTCAAGGTCATTTTATAGCAGCCTGCATTTTTCATGTATTTTAGATGGTCGTTTTATATTTTCTACATCAATATCTTAATGTCTGAATTTAAAATTACATAAAATTCTTGACATTCGCATCAATGACCATGATTATTTTTATTAGTATATGAATGTGTCATCAAACGATTACATGACTAATATTAACATATTATTTTAACCATTTAATTAATATTAAGTATAACATAACGCACATAAATTTTCTGAACTTTAAAATAAATATTTCGAAAACTACTTCAGATATACTCAAAATTTTTCATTCCTACGCTTTAGCTTCTCAGTTTTGCTTCTCTCTATGTAAGAATTTATTGTAATTGTATATTCATCAATTTTTTTTTTTTTTAGTATATTTTTGCTCTTAGCATGCAGTTTTCAACTGAATTGTATGAAATCTTCGAAATATATTAAAAGATACCAAAGAAGCTATATAATAAAAAATTTGAAATTTTTATTATACTCAAACAATTGCTAAAACTTATGGTAAATAATTTTTAACTGCGCGATGCATTTTTTCGAAATTTCAAATGGAATTTCTAACATAAAATTTCTAGCTTTATACGGTCGAGATTTCAAAAAAAAAATCCAGATTTTAATTACTTATTCAGTTAGCCTTTAAAAAAAGATAAATGTTGAGGTATTTTGCCTAAATAGATATTTTTGAAGAATAATTCGAATGTTTTTGAATAGCTCGAATTTAAAATTGATTTTTATGTTTATTTATATGCATAAATGTCTACTGTAAATGTTTCCGTATATTTTTGATTACCATTTATTCAAACATTCAAGTTATAAAAAAAATGTGTGAAAATCTTCATTCATGTTGTCTTTGATGTAAACTGAAGTTCAAGCACTTAAAATTCAAATATAATTCGGTGTATTTTAACAATATTTAACTAGGCACTGTGCTTAAACTTCCCTGAACACTTGGGCTTTGAAATCTAAGGAAAAAAAACTAATAAATCTTAATTAGTTTTTTTTTTCGTTATTATTTTGATCAAAGTGTAAGAAAATGTTTCAAATGATTTGATGAAGTTTAAATTTATTCATTTTTAGTGGTTGGAAAGATTTCAAATTTTAAAGTGTTTGGTGTTTTATTAATTTTTTTTTGCATCTTATAATGAAATAATGATTTTCAAAATCTGAAAGCATTGATTAAGATAAGAAAAATGAAGCGAAAGAATATACTTCAAAAAAGATAATTTGTCTAACTATATAAAATAGCAAATTGCACTGACACGCCCCAACTTGTTACAGTTTCAAATTAATATGAAACCAAAAGGGAATTGTAACATATTTTACTTATGCGTTGGGACTTTTCAAAACTTTTAAAATACGAAGTAACAAGTAAACACTTCCTGGGGTCTAAAGAAATTTCCCCCCGATTTTTTACGATTGCCCCAGGGTCAAAACACGGGGTTTCCTGCGAGCCATAAAACTTCCCCTCAGTGTCCTGCTGTGTTGCTTCCACCGTCCCCAGTTATCTTTCAAGATGTTAAACCTTTAAAAGGGGGAAAGGATTTCAGAAAAGTGCGGCTAATCCGCTTTTGAAAACGTTACTTGAAGGCAGAAAAATCCGTGCAGTGCATTTTCGAAGCATCTTTACACTGACGGAATTTTCCGTGCTATCCGGTTAGAGGGTTAATCCACCTGGAATACCACCTCATGTTTTCAACCTCAAAATTGGAGCACCAATAATGCTACTGCGTAATTTGAATTCCCCAAAACTGTGTAATGGCACCAAGCTTCAGGTGAAAAATCTGCACAACAACGTTATCGAGGCAACAATCCTAACAGGAAAATACGAAGGAGAGGTCGTATTTATCCCAAGAATTCCTCTGATACCATCGGACTACCATTTTGAATTCAAACGTATCCAATATCCTGTTACAGTTTGCTATGCCATGACTATCAATAAAACGCAGGGACAAACTTTGAAAATGGCCGGCATAGATCTAAGAAATGACTGTTTTTCTCATGGTCAGTTTTACGTGGCATGTTCAACCCTGACAATTTGATCATCCCTCAAGCAGAAAAAAAAACGAAAAACATTGTTTATAATGAAGTATTAAGTATTTCACTGTGTTTAAGTCTGATTGTGAGTGGGTTCTTAACTTTGTGTATTCAATAAACAAATTGATTTAATCCTAAAATATATTCCAAACTGATCAATTTGTTCAATTTAGTTTTTTATTTTGAAGATTAAATTATTTATTAAGTAAGATAACATATTAATTATCATCTAAACATTTATCGAATATTTTGTTACGGTGTATTAAAATTTCTATTAATGCATTAAAACTTTTAGTTGATTAATAACTGGCTTTTACTCATTTAGAAGTAAATGTTCATAAGGCCTTGGTGTGAAAAATTTAATAATTCTATTTTTCAAACTCAAGAGAATTTCTCCAAATTTTAAATACTTTTTTTAAAAAATATTCCCTTTTTACTACATCATTCCTTTTTATTTTTGCAGAAATCGTCTCCCACAGCGGCGTATATAATGTTTATTAATTTGATTTAGATACTATTTATATATTGACTGACAAATTACCTAGGGAAATACCGTTTAATTCAGTTTTAATTATTTAAATGATTTCTCTATTCCATTTACTAAATTGTTCTTTCCTTGATGTTTACTTTGAAATTCACTTAAAATTAAGTTTTATTTTTCAATTATTAGAAGTTTCTTAATCAACGAAGTTCCATATATCTATAGTTTTATTTTCAATTTAAAAAAGTAACCATGCCTTTTTGTGCGCCCATAGAACGCCCCCTTTCAATCACAATTTTATCGGTATACCAATGCAATAGCACTATATATATATATATATATATATATATATATATATATATATATATATATATATATATATATATATATATATATAACTATCATATATAAAAACTTTGCTCTGTAAGACAAAGCCCATGGAAGTAGCTAATTATTATTAAACTTATTCTTAATTTAGTCGGCACCACTCTATACAACGAAGTCACTAAATCTCGCAAAAAAAAGTTCGTTATATGGAAAATTCGTTATTATTTCAATGTACTTTATAAACCATATAAAACAAATTTTAAATTCCTAAACACTATATATTAAAAAAGTAACTTTTCATGCCTTTTTGTAAACTAATATCTATTTATTTTATATATCTTGCCCATAACAAGAATTTTTTTAAATTTCCACGTTAATTGTAATTCACGGTAATTAAGGGAAGATTACAATATCGGTATTTTCAACACTTAGAAAAAAAGTTTATATTAAAATTAATGAATTTTAAGGACATTTGTAATTTAAAACATGTAAAATCAACTAATTTAAAAAGTATTTTTCATGCATTATTTTTTCTAATTAGAAGGGCTTCAACTTCCGGTGTTTCACATTTCAAGGACTAGTTCAAGGACATGGAGACACGAGACAACTCCACTGAGGGTATAAGGGGATATAGAAGATGATTCTTGTGAATGGACAATATGTGTTAAGGGTTGCACGGATAAAACCACCAGAATTCTGTTGTGCTCTCGGTGATTTAGATACCAAGGTGCAAGATTTATGTTTAGTTCAAGATTTATGACCACCATAAAATGTGTTAAATGAGAAGAATAATTGTGTTACTTAACATCCCAAAATGTTTTAACCCGGGAGCAAATACTAACATTAAAAATCAGGAAAAAATTAATCTCAAGACAAATTTTTTTGTTCGTTATATATTCAAAAGTACAAGACCATGGACTTCGCTATTGGGAGGTTATTTTACGAAGAAAATCGTGAAAAATGTTCTTGGTTCTAGGAAAAAGTTCACAATATAGAAAAATTCGCAATATATATATAGAGAGAGGTTCGTAATATGGAGTTTCGACTGTATATATACATATATATATATATATATATATATATATATATATATATATGCATTATTTATTATATATATATATATATATATATATATATATGTGTGTGTGTGTGTGTGTGTTTAGTGGTGCAAGATTTATGTGTTTGTGTGTTAAATGAGAGAATAACTTAATCCCCCCCCCAGAAATATAAAAATAGGGAAAAAATTAATCATTCATATCTATACAACAAAAAACACTATATTTACTGAATTAAAAATAAGTAATATCTATTTAAAAATAATAGTAGTATAATTTGAGGGTAAAAAATTATTGCTATTGGCCTAATACACATTCTTGGTGTAAAGTTAATCAAATTAGATTATGTGATTAATGCAGAGGGAAGTATATAGTACAGCAGTGGCCGACTCAAATGGCTTTGCAGATCACACTTCGGAAAAAACATTACATTCCCGCGGTCACATATAAAAATATATATCTTTATATTAGATTTGGACCCTTTACAAATATTTATTGGATTGAAAAGTTAAAAACAAAATAGGCTATTATTGTTTTCATTATTTTCATGTATACAGACATAGATAATGTAATAATTTTAATGAAACGATCAAATAATTTTTAATTTATTTAAATAATGAGATATTTGTGTCTCAGTTCTTTCACTTAGCTTTTGTACGTCGATCTCAACGCGTGTGTTTGCACATCGAAATTGATGTTACAAATTTAATTGCGATTTATGTTTGATAAATTTCGTTTTCTAAAAGAACGATTTGTGGGGTCTACTATAAAAACAGAAGCAACATGATAAAAAAATAATTCTGGGATTTATTTGTTGCAAAACACTATATTAAAAACAAAAATATTGCACAAATTAGTCCTATTTTGTAAAGTTGTAAAGAATCTCGTGAGTCACAAAATTATTCAAGGTGAGCCGCGATTTGGCTACCCCTGATATCGTATAAACTTCCTGAGGCAGTGCCCTGCCCCCAAATACGATAATAATTTATTGAATTTAATAATAATCTACTTTGAAGCTAACGCCATAATACAACCTTAATTATAAACTGCACAGATTTTCAAAATAAGAATTAAGTTTTGTATGTGTTACTTTTCCTTTCTACACTTATAAGCATTATATATCAGTGTAAATTTTATTTTATTTTTTTGTTACATCAGAATGTATGCATATTTTGTTTTGTGCTTCCTTTCAGTAAATTAATATTTTTTTTTAAAACAATTTTTTATTTTCGACTTTTTGTCATGTGTTCGTTCCCCCACTTAGGGATATCTCTTAAGGATATCTCTTTAGGGGGAACCCGAAATCCTCTGGTTTCAAATCTAGACACCAATTTCTTCCTCCCTGCCTTTCGTGGCGGACTTTGCCTGAGTTTTGAGATTTTCTCATAACGTCGCTGCTTTTTGTCTCTTCTCAGATTATCCATACGGAAAATAAGCGCCCTGCAGGTGTTATTTTTACCTTTGTATGCTGATTTTCATAACTTTCTGCGGAGTTAAATATTTTCTTTTTTAAATGGCAATATGTACTTTTACTTATTAGAGAAAAATGTGAAAAGTATTGATTGCTTTACTGCGCATATTAAAATGTTTTGTGTATTTGAAATTTTGAGGTTATTTGAACAAATTTTGCACAATAAATTAAATGTGAAATTTATTAATAGAATTTTTATAATTGACTGTAAAATAACTTCATGTGATTGAAAATTTTTTTTTATTTTGAGAACCTGGAGCACATGCGCAGAAATCGAATAAAAACTTTCCATAACTACTACAATATAAACATGCAACAACATTCTAACCTGATGTAATAACAGTGAAATGTATTGAAAAACGTCATCAGTAACGAAATTTGTTTTTTGTTACTGGAAACCCCATTCGTTTCAAAAAGAATTTTTTTTCATTTCATGAAATTTACTGCTTCCCCTCTGTAGGAATTGAAGGTTGAATTGAACATGTCAACTCAAAGTTCAGCTCACATTTTAAATGATGATGATATGAAAACTTTACTCAGTTATAATGTTTCTGCTGCTGACAGAGAGGTCAATTACGACTTTTAAATATTTTTCATTTGTATTTCTGTAAATATTCCTTCATATTCTCACATATGTATTAGATTTGGCGAAAAATGTATTGATGTGCGTTAATATGACACACTCGATAATAAACTGTAATAAGAAAGCATATAAAAATTTATTTTTTATGATAGATTATTTGGCAGAAAAGGATGTAGTGCTAAATTTGATAAATTGTGCAACTTATTACTAAATTTGTAAATTAGTTTGTGCAAGGACTAGGTTCACATTAAAATTTTTATTTATCTTTAATGGAGGGAAATACTTATGTTATATGTTGTTTTTTCTTATATTAATAAATATGTTTTAAAAAATACATAATATATGTAAAATTTTAATTTCTGTTGAAGAAATAGTTATATATTATGCTGTTTAATTTTTATTTTAAGAAATATCTTTTAATGATGCAAAATTAATATATAATAAAACTGTGAATATTTATGTTATTGATCTGTATTCTCCAATTATGTATGCATTACTGCGATAAACGCATTGTTTCAAAAATGTCTTGTGTGGCACATTGAATCAGATTGGTAGATTAATTTGACAGGCCACAGCTAAAAGGTTGCCAACCCCTGGTATAGTCCATTAGATTTGACTTACTTGTTATTGTTTTACTTGCCAGGTTATACCTAAGGAGAGAAAGAGTTGTGTATTGGTTGTATCCTGGAAATTAATTTTATTCTAAAACTATCAAATTATAAAATTAAGATAGTTATATCCATCACATATAAATAAATTTATTAATGTAATAATGAAGCAGTTAAAACTATGTTAACATATCTGATTTTCAGAATAAATCAAAATGCCTTTTTCAGATAATAGATGAATCTGGTACTCTGGTTAGCCAGACACAAATCTTACCAATCAACCATTTTTGATGATAGCATATTAAATGTGTACTGAAAGTTCTTCCTAATGCTAATTACTATATTCTTATTCGTCTTTCTGAATTTTTACTAAAAATATCACAGAGCAATGAGAAAAGATTGAAGTTGGCAATATTTTGTATGGAGTCGATATATGTAAACAGTAATACTTTACAACCTATTTCCTTCATCCTTCTAAAAAAAGCACTGAAAATTCTCCATTGAAATATCCAAGCTGAAAATTCATTGTGCTTAAATAAGTATTAATTGAAGGGCTTATGGTTTCTATAATTTTGATTTGTATTCTAATTCAATAAAGAATTGAAACTATCAAGTTTTTTGTAATTTATTTGAAGTAAGACTTCTAAAACTTGCATCAATTAATAAATGTTAAAGAGGAAATGTGTGAAATTATTGTAAAAAAATTTAAAAATAAGTAAATATTTATCTATTGTACTTTCATTCTCTTTGTCTATTATACGAGTAAAAGCAATTAACTGAGTCAAAATTCAAATTAATTGGAAAAAAAGTATTTATTTATTATCATTAGAATGCGAATGTTCAAGATAACTTGCCAATACGGCTGCGATATTACTTAAGTACTATAAAAAAATCTAATAATGTTTCATGATTAATAATTTTTAAAATCCAAACTGAAACTAAGTATCAGTAAAGAGATGTTAACCAAAATGTAATGGAGGAACAGAAATTATTCTTCAACTCCTTTTTTGTTATAAATATGCTTCTTTGCCTGAAAATTAAGTAAAAAAAATTCCGAATTTTCAAAATGATAAAAAGAATACAAGATTTTCCAATTCTTGATATTCAATATCCTATAATTTTGTTGAAACATAAGATAAACAGCAGTCGGGTGAGAATTGTTTTGCAATAAAAACATCTTAGGAAAATTAGGGGGAAAAGCTGTAATCATTGAAAAAAATATATGCTGTTTTAGTACAATTTCATTAGGAACTACATTGTACAAAAATAACCAGAATGTTTATTTGTACAATCAAATGTTTTACTTTGAGTAGAAACAAATGATACTTGTATTTTATAACTATTTTCTAAATGATCATGTAGAACCTACTGCAGATATAAATTGTAAAATCCAATTAATCTTTACTAATTGCAAAAATGGACCCATTCTACATTTTAAAAAGGATAGCTTGAAAAGCACAATTTTGTTTCATAATTAAGGAAACTTAGAAAGAAAAGTAGTTTTTTTTTTTAGTTTAATGCAGCAATTTATCGCATAAGGGAAATTTCTGTTTACAACCTCAACATATTTAAATCAAATTTTGCAATAAATTTTTAACTTGGTGCTAGTTAAAACTTAAAAGACCAGATTTAGGGAACATCTCGGGATGCATTTTTAAAATAGATTTGCCCCCTCCAAATATTTACTTTTCGTATGAAGTAAATATTTTTTTCTTTTTTTTTCTGTGCATTTTTATAAAAATTTTGGAACTATTTTAAAGAATTTTTAAAAATTTCAATTTAAGTAATTATAAAATTTGTGTGACCAAATGTACCGTATTTTCCTGTATATAATCCGCGGATTATGTGTTAAAAAGTTTCAAATTTCGTTGTGCGTATTATACACCGCCGCGGATTATCTGAGATAAAACATTCTTCATCAGAAAAGCTAATAATAAAGTTTTGAAAGAAATGCCGTTTGTTTTATAAAATAAATAATAGATGGCGCTTTCATGACTCGGATGACGTATGTTAGCCATAACTAGTTTTTGTCCAATTACATTCAAGAACGAATTCGGTTCCTCGGAAGGAAATAGCAGTTACAAGTTGCTGGCGTCATTTACAACTTTGTCTTGACTAGAGGTGTTGCATCCTTTGAAAGTTTTTATCATGATGAAGCATAAGCGTGTTAGCTATACTGCAGACTTCAAATTAAACGCTGTAGAGAAGGTTACCGAAGTTGGGAAGCTGCAAGGTTTTTCAGCGTTGACGAATTGAATATTCGTTTGTGGAGAAAAAACAAGACCAACTTCGAAAATTGTGATCGACGTTAGAGCCGATAGTCGTGGAAAATCTCACAGGCCAGAATTAGATGAAGAAATAAATAAATGGATTTTAAAAGAAAGACAATAAAAAGAAGAAAAATTTTTTCCACGTGCAATGTTTTGTTTAACAACTCAAACATAGATGGCAGTAGCAAAGAATTTTTTTGTTTTATTGAGATTATCGTGAAAAATATTATCATACATATTTAAAGAGAAGTTTCATAATAATTTTTTTTTCTGTACAATTTCTTCTATTTTTAATTATATTGTGTATTTTTTATCTTATATGACGCTCATTATCGGCAGTTTATATTTTTGGATTATTCACCGTAAAACTGCCGCGTATTATACGCCGCTGCGGATTATACAATGTTTATTTTTTTTTTACTCGAAAAAAAGGCTTTGCGGATAATACGCCGCTGCAGATTATATACAGGAAAATACGGTAATTTATATGTATTCTCTAAAATTTCTCATCAATATAAACATCTCATTGCAATAATTAGCATCTAGGAATTTTGTTATTTATAATGAATATTCAATAATAAAATGTATATTTTACCAAAACTGTGATCAATCAATAATTTGTTTAGACTGTTATCAAAAATAAGACTTTTTTTTTATTTAACCAAATTTTACTTAATGCATGCATCAAATATATATATACTTATGTGTGTTTTAGTTAAGTTGCATGTAGAACATATTTCTTTTCTATATTGGGGTGTTTTGAAGAATACTTTATGTAAATTTGCTGTTAAGTATGCTTGCTTTCTTTAACAGATGTATGAAAAGAATTATGAAACACAACTTGCAGATGGTAAACTTGGCATGGAAACAAAGTTTCAGTATGCTTGGTGTTTGACTCATAGCCGAAATCATAATGATCTTAAAAAAGCCTCAGTTTTGTTTGAGGGTAAAGAATTTTTCGTATATGAATTTTTTAAATTTACCTATATGATATTTCAGAATGTATGAAGAAATTATGATCAATCAATAACTTTAATTTTAAATATTTGTAGTCAAAAAAAATTGAATAGGTTTTAAAATAAGTAATATAGTTTTGCGGTATTATCTCCATATTTATATTTTTTTCTTACAAGTACTTTTAATCTTTATTATAACATATATGCAGAAAGAAATGCTCAAGTTTATTGTTGAAAAGAAAGATATTTATGTATTATCATAATCATGTTGGTGATGCTAAGTGATATTTTCATTGGAGAAGTATAATTTATAAAGCAAAAAGAGGTTTACTGCATTTATATATGTTTGTACAGTTATATTTTAAGTTTTAATTATTTTGATTTAATATTTAAAATTGTGATATCTTTTTTAACCATCATTCTTTGTTGAGTGTAAATGTCAATGCTGAAGATTTTTTAAAATAACTTAAATGCCATTTATATAAATTGTACATCTTTAATAGAAGGCATGTTTCTGTATCTGAACCAATTTCTGTTTCCAATAGAAATAAGTTGATAATAGTTTTTAAAATTGTATTTCCAAAATGCATATTTTCATTTATATAACTTCAATGCATATGAATTTTTAACATTTGCATTTCTGGAAAAATTGTTCTCTTGAAGCAATTTTTTGGTATCTTTTTTCAAAGAAATTTAGATTAAAGTAAAATAAACTTAAAAATATTTGAGTACTGAAAACCAAGCATAAACAAGAACGGTTATTCTGTTTGCTGAAACAAAATAGGAAGTCATATGGTTGCTGTAAGTCATTGGGTCAAGTTATCAGAATTTGGTGCTTCTCTTAACTTTGACATTTTTATCAGTGGGGTTGTAATAATAATGATTGAAACCTTTTTTTTAGAATATGTAATGAGTAAAATACTTCTACAAATTAAATTTCTGAAATATTCTGAAAATTTCAATTGTGTTCCTCTTTAGATCTTCAGCAATCAAGGTAAATAATCTTAAGTTTTTACTATACACATATCTCCTTCATGTAAAATCGATGATCATGGTGGCAAAGTTAAAAGTGGCCAGTGTTAGCAAATTATAGGTTAAAGTCTTAGTACCTTTGAAGATCCACCTTGCAGAAGGCCTGATGCATGTTTAAACTTTTGAGACTTCAGTCCTCATGTCATCCTGGTGGGGAAGCTCGGAGATTGGATTGCCTTTTATACAGTTCTCTATAAATTACGAGATTTGGTACCTATAGCCCTAAATGAGCCCAATAAGTGTTTATTCGAAGTTAATAAACACTCATTCATTTACAACTCATCTATAGTTAAGAAATAAAAATAGTCAGTGAAAGAAGGTAACTACATTAGTAGGATCAAAAAATGTACAACTGAGTATAATGTGTACAGTGAGAGATTGCATATACATTGCATTTTTATACAATTGCACACATATTTGTGATTTATGTAAAAATTTTGTAACCCATTTGAATGAAAGTAGTTCAACTTGGATCTGTTAGTCGGAAGGGAACTTGATCATAAGTCCAGGGTACCCTGTTTGGATAAAATATATGTATGTATATTTTCTTTTTGTTCATTAAAACCATTTTTTATGAATTCATTTTTTATTCAACAGAAATTTTTAAACAAGGAAATGAAGAACTAAAAAGAGATAGTTTGTTTTATTTGGCTATTGTGGAAACAAAGCAGAAAGTATGTATTTTTAAATAATTAGTAATAGTTCTCTTTTAAATATCTTCTCTATATTGTAAATGAAAAAATAAATTCATTTGCTTCCTTTTTTTAAAAAAGAAAATGATTAATTTTATTGTTTTACGCTTTTAATTTAAAAAAATATTTATAAATATAAGTTATCTATAAAGAATTTTAGATTAACCTGCATAAACATGTCTAAATTAAATTTCAAAATAATGTTAATAAAACTAGTGTGAGCAATATATGTTTTATTTTTATTGATCATATTAAACACTGTGAATTAAGGAAATTTGAAAGAAAATGCTAATTTTATATATATTATGGAAATGTGCCTTTCCTTCTTTTTAAGTTGCCTTACAGTTTACACTCTATCTCAACACATGTTTTGAGTTCCCTCAATTCACCTGTGGTATCATAATCCTTATATTTATATCAGCTTTCTACTTATTTGTCTCTTCATTGTACTGATTACAAAAAAGCCCTTTTCTATATAACTTCATAACTGTATGCTGGAAAGTGGCTTTGTTGTGTATGTTTTGGACATAAACATTTGTATATCTATGTTTATATACAGTTGACTCTCGATAATTCGAACTTTGGATAATACGAACCTCTCGCTAATTCAAAGTATATGCTCAGCCCCTAGAAAAACACTTAATATTTCGAACTAAAACCATACGTTTTGGTACTCTCAATATTTCGAAGTAAACGTGACTATAACATGCGATAATTCGAAGTTATCCTATAAAACTCGCGATAATTCGAGCCTTCAATATTATGAAGTTAGATTCACTTCCTGTACCTAATTATCCCATGAGCGGTTTTTTTACTAAACTTATTTTCAGTCCAAATTGTCCATGTTGATAGAATAACTACTTTGTTTATTATATTTCCGGTATTTGCTAAGCAGAATTTTGATGTATTCCTAAGCCATCTGTTTTTTCTTTTTCCGTTGATATCCACAAGCTTTGGATGGATAAAGGAAAAACTGGTTTCTTTTTTATTCACTGTGCAGTAATGAGTGATGTTTCCTTTTACAAGTACTGCACAATAATTTTGATTTGCGTTGAGTATTTATCAATAATAATGAGTCACACATTTAAACAGATGGGTTTTTTAAAAATAAAGCACTCAAACTACATCCAAGATAATTTAGCAGAATCGTTTTATGGCAGAGAATTGAAAGCGAGAAATAAAACCTTTATATAAAAATGTACGAGGCAAAGACAGGAGAGACAGGGATTCAACTTTATTCTATTACTTTTTTAAAAAAAAAGCGCTAACGTGCCACTAAGAATTGCTCTTACAAAGAGTTTGATGAAAACGGACCCCCAAAGGAGTGGGTTTGCAAGGGGTTAAGGAGAGTTATAAAAAAAGTTCTTGTTTTTGAATTTAACCCATTTACTTGAAATTTGTTGAGCACGTTTCTTTAGTTGAATAGCGTTCCACTAAGAATGGATTTTGCGGAAATCAACTCCAGGGAGAAGCGGGGGGAGTTATTGGGGTGTATTGATAGACAAAATTCCCGTTTTCAAACTGCTAAAACTTTAATGATGAAATTTGTTTTGCATGTTTCTTTTGTTGAATTGGAATCCGCTAAGAATGCTCTCAATGGGGTATTAATGATAAAAATTTCATTTTTGCTCTGTTAGATTTAGACTTGAAATTTAGCACACATTTTTATTTTTTGGAGTAGAGATCCACTTGATTATTGGGTTAAGTGAGCGCAAAAAATCTTTCTACTTCTATTTTAAATATAAATAAAAATTAGGTATTATAATTTATGTCCTTTTTATATCAAGAGGCAAGAGTTATAGTTATAAGTTATAAATATATTTTTCAATACAATCAAATTCTTAATGCTAGATATCAATAATGTATATATATATGTAAACATTATATATTTATACAACATCGTGAAATGCCCAGTTAAGCAGGTGGGTAGTGGCTAGTGATATATATATAGCTGTGGTCTGTTAAAATTACATATATTTGTTTAATGTTTTTCAGAATTATTTAAAAGCAAAAGAATATGTTTATGCTTTTTTAAGTGTGGAACCTTCAAATATTCAAGCAGAACAATTGAAGTGCTACATTGAAAAGCATTTAAAAAAAGGTATTTAGATTATATTTTACAATTTATAAAAATGTTCTATCAAAGTGTTTCCAAATTTACTTGTAAAATTCCAGTAAATTTTGAATTTGTAACACCTTTCTTATCTATGTTTTTTGGAATATCTGTATTAAAAATGTTCAATTTATCAAGAATGGATATTAAATTTTGTATAAATGATTATTTTAAAAGCATTGTATATAGATTTAAGTTTTTAGGAACTTTCAAAGTGAAAAGTCTATTTTAATGAATATTACAAGTGATACCTGTACATCCTCAATCCTGCCAATTTGTTTTAAAAAATATCATACATTTTGTTTTATTTATATATTTTTCATTTTAGTTGACAGAAATTCTACTTATGCGTAATATTTTACATGTAAGAGTAATTTATCTCATGTCTTGAAATTGTTCTATTTTGGATTTTGTGATTTTGAAGCTTTTAATTTGAAATTGTTTTTCTGAGAGTTAATTATCCAAATGTGGAAATTTAATTTACCTGATTGATAACAATGAGTTTCATATTGTTTCTTTTCTAAATCAAGTTTATAGTTGTTTTTCAAAATGCACATATCTCTTTAAGAAATTTCATTGTGCCTTTAAATTAAATTTGTCTTACATTTTTATTAATCTTGATTGATTTTTAAGCAGAATTCTGTTTTCTAGCTATATTTGTAACTTTTCTAGCTATAATGCATACAATTTATATATATTTTAGATGGAATTACTGGCATGGCTCTATTTGGAGCTGCTGCTCTTCTTGGAGGTGTTACAGCTGTTGCTGTTGGTACACTAGCAGTTGGCGCTGCTCTGGGGTTTGCTTTTAAAAACAAGCGAAACTAAGCATTTCCATCCTGAAACAGAAATGGTTAATAATGATCAACTATTTTATCTGTGATATGTTACTATTATTTTATTATTTGATTTAAATTTTTGCAATTCAGTGATTTCCTGCCATTTAAAGTAGAATCAAAATATATGTATTTTTTGTTATATTTTTTACAGAAAAAATTATTTCATTCATTGTCAACTTTACTTAGATGTCATAAATTTCTGTGTGGATTATGTTACATACTTCATTATACACTTTGCTGAAATATCATTAATAAAATACTGTACCTTAATGTGCCCACAGTATATTTTTTTTTTCATAAAAAAGGAAGTAAATATATATCCCTTGCTTAGTAGTAGTTATTTATGGTTTTATCCATGAATATTTTCTGAAAAGTTCAAAGATTTTTTTTATAAAAGCACATATTTATATAAATATATATTTGTAAAATAATATATATATATATTTGTAATCTATATTCCCCACCATTTTTTGTCTTGCTTAAGATAAGCCCAATATTAAAAAAAATGGTATATCTGAAAGGCAGTTTCCTTTTTCATATATGTATGAATTTTAATGTATAAATGGTGTCACTTTTCTCATTTGCTCTACAACCTTGAAACTGTAGAAACTTTTTCTGCAGAATTTTAATATTGTGATGTATGTTAAATAAAATAATTTTGAAATGAATTGTGTGTTTCATTAATATCTGCTTTTACTCTGTTTAATTTTAATTTTTAAATGTAAATTATACAAGATTACTGCAGTAGGAATTTTAGATTGTAGTTGCTATGTATATCTTAAATAAATAAATTCAAAATTGTAATAACTCAACAAGACAGCATGTATAACAGTTAAAAAATTACAGAAAACCCTCTTGAGCATTGAAATTAAATTACAAAAAATATGTCATAGAATTTAATATAAAATTGTATGTCCCATGGTGCGTGTTATTTAGTTATAAAAATCATATATTTTTATTATCTAACGATAAAAATATTTTAACTAAAACTGGTATGGCAATATATAAAGACCATCAACATATATACTTTTTGCAAAATATTTTAAATGAAACATATCATGAGCATCACCACTTTACACTTTTCTTTGTGAATGAGTTGTGAAAGTAATTTAAATTGTGTGTGTCCAATTTCATTAAAGTAATTAAATTGTCCAAATGTCATTTTTGATGCATTATGGTAACACACCCATTTAAGTTATATATGATCAGGTCATATAAATTTTCAAAATAACATCTATATCATCAAACAATAATAGTCAATAGCATATACAAGGGTAGGGTACATGGTTTACTCTCCCTGTGTGCACCAAAAGATTTTTACTTTGTACCATAGGCAGTACACCTTAGTGCTGTTGTCTGTGTATTTTTTAGAATATATCAACCCCAATAAGAGGTCTTTATGGACTACTAATAAAAGTACACCCTATTTTTTTTATCTGATTTTAAAATTTGTCATGTGTTGCCCGTATTACAATTTTTGTACCTTGATTTCATGCCTTTGGTCCATCTGCATAACATGGCTTGCATTAAAAAAAAAACTGTATTTTTAAGTTTAGAAATGAATTCAGTATTTACAGGGAGTAATTAAAAAGTATTCATAATTAATAAAAATTTCCTGGATTGTATAATTTATTTTTTTAAATATAAATATGCATAATTTTAAAATGCTTGTTGATAAGCTTTTTATGTACTTCATTGATCTCTGTACCGTTTGTTTTTCACCAATGTAACTTTGTCTTGAGTATTAGTGAATTATTTGATCAGCTTTTAAATCACCTAACATCAACAATGTTTATTTGGGTGGTATGTGAAAAAAATTCAGATACTTGTAGATTGATTGTATTGCAACAGAGACATGATCCCATTATGAAAGTAGTCACACTTATATATTATGTATACAATGTATAAATATTAATACACACAAGCAACATCTATATCTGTAAAATTTTAAGTTCAGTAAATTATTTTAATTTTATGAGTGTTATATAATGATTTAATTTTCATCTTATATTATAACTCAAATGCATTGATTTTTAAATTTGTATTCAATACAAAAACTCAATTTTCAAGTGCTTTCTTGATTGCATACAAATCCATTCACTGTCAAAAACAAATTTGTTGCATCAAATTCATTAATTTACTAATGCTGTTTTTTAAATTAAATATTTATTGAATAAGTTTTTGTTCTATGTTTATCTTGTTTTTTTTTTCTTTCTTCAGGGAAATCCTTTTAAAATAAAGCAAACACTGTTTTCTTTTAATATAATTTTACTATTTCATTTGGATAAAATAGCTGATACATGTTTCAATTTTAAAATTACTTTTTTTTTTTTTTTTTTTGTATTCATCTTATCTGCATATTTTCTACTTCTTTTTTTCCATTATGTGAACCTACATTCTGGAGATCTATGTTTTAAATTCTCTCTCAAATTCATCATCTGGAAGTTACCTATTCCTTTGTTCCTTATGGGAACTTGTACTCCAAAGATAAATTGTGATAAAAATTGCAATTGTTTTTTTTTTAAATTTGCTTGGGGTTAAAATTTATAAAATTTATTTTATTCAATCATATATAAATCAATTGCTTTGAAGATTCTTAAAAAACAAGCAAGAAAAATGTAATTTTTGTGTGCACAAAATAATCATTTAAAAGTTTATATTTTATTTCATAAATTATTTTAAAACATAAAAAAATTGTATGTTTTTTTTAAAAAAAGAACTTAGTAAGTTTGAAATTGTAGAGCTAAACGAATATAGTCTTTATTTTATTTTTTTTATAAGAGGTAGATATTTTATTTATCAAATTTTCAAGCTTTGTATTTATTCTGTTATGGGAAATTATGAAACTTCTTTTCATTTATGAAATTTGCATTGTTAGTAGCACAAAATAAAAGAATCATAAGAAAATAAGTTATTACAAGTAATTAATAAAAGATCACATTGAGCATTGTATTAAAAAGTAAAACTTTTTTTCAATATTTCTGTGGACTTGGTAGCATTGAATTATTATCATGCATTTATGTGCCATTCTTTTAATAATTTAACTATGTTTACTTTTAAATTTTGTTGCATGTTTTTTTATATATATTTTAAATGCTGATTTAAAATAAAAACAATTTCCTATTTTTTTAAAGTATAATTAAAAAATGTGGACTAACACATGCATTAAAACATATACATTTAAAAGAATGTAGAATATGTAAAGCTAATTAATCCTCTGTATATTTAAGAGTAGCATATACATTGCATTTTACACAGAAAATAGAAAAAAAAATATTAATCTATACATTGTTATTGTTAATAGCACATTTCTGAATTTTCTTTTGTATTGTGTGATTTATATATATATAAGCACATTCAAAAGAAAGGAAAGATGTAAATTTTTTTTGTTAATTATATTAATATAAAGCTTGTTCTCTCTCTCTCTAAAAGTCACGTTTTCAACAATACTTAATATAAAAAGAAAGATAGTAAAGGTGACCTGAGCTTATGAAATAGGAAAATAAGTTTGTAATAATGCACATTAAAAATATATCTAATATGTCCATTTACTTTAATACAGAGTTTGAAAAGATTGGTCTAGTTAGTATAAAGAGGAGATTTCTTATTCTATAACAAAGTTTATATAAAAAATAGTCACATAAAGTACTAAAATAAATGATTGATCAGAGCTGTATTGTGAAGTTAAGAATTCCTTATGATAGAATACGCAAATGATTAATTTCTGGTGTTTGTAATAACTGACTAGTTGAAGGTCCACAGCAATGCAATGAAGCATCTCGATGATATATAAAAGAAAGGACATTATAATGCTAAGCAGTGGCGTAACGGAAAACATTTCGGCCCCCAAGTTGGATTTTACAAAAGGTAGGTACTCGCAATGCGGTGGTGTACGGTACGCCACTTATGCTAAGGCATAACTTTCATACTAATGTGGTATCGTCAATTCACATGAACTTTACCAATATTTCAGATGAATTCGTGAACTATTTGAACAGAAGACAGACATGCAATTAGATTATAGAAAGCAGGGTGGTGGTCAAATTGCAGAATTGCTCGACGTTTGGGCCGGAGTTATCAACAATATTTAGATTAAAAAATGGAACTGTGAGCTTACAGAATATTTAAAAAGTAGTTGTCGAACGAGGCCAGTGATCACCCGATCGACCCTTACAGCTCCTAACGTATTTTTATCGACGATCAGACGTGTAATTAGGATACCAGTGTCTGCAACTAGATGAACGGGGTTAAGGTCACAGGGGTCATTGTGCCGAGTACTTCTCACCTTTGCACACTGCCAAGCACATTTCAGTAATATCAAGTTCACACGACCTGGAATATCACGAACTTGAGTAGAATTTTTTCCAGCAATGAGTGCTTTTGCTTCGAAATGAGTCCCGATGACCATCGAAGATATAATATGTTTGGAGTCAACTAGGGTAGCGGTGGAATACTCAACTGTCTCGTCTGTCATACAATCCTCCCCAGAAAATCAAGAGGAATGATATAGGGTTTAATTTCATTTGATAGCCTTCAAATTGTCAAGCTTTGATTGTCATCCGTGAGAGTCCGTTCAGCATAGCGGTAAGTCGATGATATCCTACGCCTTGTAGCATTGTCCTTGCTTTCTTGGACGTCTGAGCTTAATTTTTACAAAGCAATGCTCGGCTGCATTCAGCAATCTTTTCTACTTATGTTCGTACTTCTCCAAGGTTTTCCTGGTCTACACGATCTTCATATCTTTTCCCAATATAGCACCTTTGGGCTTTGGTGAGCTGGCGTCTCTGACCATTTAGCGATGTAACTCGCCGGTTGGAGCGTGTAAGGCAAGCAATACCGCAGGAAGGCATCCGTCAAATCTGAAATCCTTGAATTTTTTTTTTTTTTTTTTTTTTGCCAGCAAAATTAAATATGCAAGCAACAACATGGCTTATAACAGAAAAGTATAGTTATAAGTATAACTCATTCTCTTGTTTTATCAACATCTTATTGAAAATTGAATCAGGATTTACACTATTTGGTACAAGTTTTACTGTTTTCTCTAAAAATGAATTATGAATCTCTTTGTATTTAAAGTAAGTTTCAGTTGTAGATAATACAACATAAAACATTTGATTCGATGTGAATGAGGATTTGGTGTAAATTTGTTTCCTATAATTTCTGTACAAACTGCTCTCACATTGTCTTGAGAACAAAAAATACTTTCCAATTCATCAGTTTATTGTATAGCCTTCGGTTAAAATTTTAAAAAATTTAAAGTTGAATGTAAAGATTTTCTTTGAATTTTGCTTTGATCTTTCATTTATTATTTCTTTGCAATGTAAAAAAAATTTTAACTGTTGTATAAGAAGATTACAACCTCTTAATGTATCGTACTGCATAACTTAATTTTGGAAGGAAAAAATGAGTCAACCTAGTTAACTTGCAGCATGGAAAAAATGTTCTGATTGATTCCATTTAACTTCATAGTATATAATCATTTCAGCCAAGTAAATTTAATTCAGGTTTGCAATTAATAATCCATACGTAAGAAGAGTTCCAAAAGCTGTTAAAAGAAAATTTTTATTTAAAAAAACAAAATCACCAACCGACAAATAAATTATTTCTTTTTTCTTAATTATTTTTAAGAGTTCGATTTCTTTTGTTGTGCTCGGATCACAGCATTGATGACGATCGATCAAAAATCCAACTTTTTTTTTTAATTTTAATCATATACTTCGAAATTCCAGAACTGAATAATGATAGCGAAAATATGATGATAATACCCGCAAAAGCGTTGCTATATAACTCTATTACAACAGCATTATAAAGCATTCTTTTTAAATAAGACAATAGTGCAGTGTACACAAGACAGAAACAGAGCGCCAAGATTGCAAGAAAAGGTGTTGATAAAGTGTCTTTCAAGAATTCGATTTCCTCTACAATAGTATTGTAATCGTTTACCAATTTATCGTATTTTACAGATGTTGAGAGACGATTTAGGACTTTAATATTATTATGAACCTCTTGAAGTATAAGTAAGTAACGATGCATCAAAGAGCACATTGACAAAGCGCAGAGACATGGGTATTCCAAATACACTGCAAAATACATATATTGACCAATTATGTCCAATACCATTTTGCTTGTTTTATTTTCCAGAGGGTATCCGAATGTCCAAAAAACATTCTTAACGGTTGTTTCATCGTCGAAACAACGATGCATAGCTGTTAATGCTATTGGTAAAGTTAAGGTAAAGAAAAAAAGCAGGTATGTGACAATAATATTATTTCTATATGACTTATTTTGCAATAAGTAATTATGAGATTTGACTAAAAGAATCGATAGATTTTTCTTTTTGTAAAACATAGCATACCATAGTGCTACAGACAAAATATTAACAAATATGTAAGCAAATTCCAATTTGAGGTCCATCATGTTATAAAAGAACTTCGCAGTGGCTAAAAATATCCAAATCGCAGATACGTGATATATTGCTATCGAATAATAAAAGAATATTACAAGGAATTTATTATCAATTTTTGTTTTATTTCCCTTATTTAGTGATAATATAATCCAAAGAGAAATATTTGTAGAAATACTTTGCATCGAATCTCTTCTGAACATGATGAATTATTTGAGGCTGTGCACAGTAATATCAATAAGCATAAGTTATTTCGTCTACTTATGATCAAAGTTCTTGTTAATAATTCGTAATATTTTTCTGAATTTAATTTTTCAACAAAGAATGCGGAATCAGATTGATAAGTGCTACTTTTTTCCCATATTGGAAAATTTGAGAATCAGAAATTCACAATACAACGTACGAAAAATTAGCGTTATAAAAACTACTTGAATACAAATCAAGTCGTGTATTTTGTACAAATTTAAGTAAAACTAAAATTGTTCTCGCTGAAAATGATTTGCAAGTCATTTTGGAGATTTAAAATGAAATTTTGATCATTTGTTATTTGTGCTAAAATTTCTTGTTTTTTTTTAGATTTTATTTTTAATTACTTGTTTTATCTTTTCTCTTTCTTTATACATTATATATTGTCATTTTATATTTGTAATAACACGTTTAAAGTATGAATCCCTTCAGTTTTTTATCACGAGTATCTGCATCAATCAAATTTCACATTTTCCGATTTCAGATAATCTAATCACTTTTCGGAGATGAAATCCTTCATTTTCCAAATGCTAAAATTTACAAGAACTATTATCAGCCATCGACTAATATTGAATTTTTAAGAGTTCTTTTTAAAATCTAGTAAAACTGTATACTGTGAATTAGAACACCTACACACTTTTTATGGAAGTTATATATTTCAAAAAAAGTTGAGGAGTAAAGAGAGATTATCAGTAAAAATGCAGAACTTAAAACCTATTATAAAGAGAGAAAAACTCATATTGATCCAAACTATCAAACAATTAAAATTTATTAATCATCTTTATAAATCAGTTTTCATTAGTTCACGGTGTTTGATACGTCAATTCTAACACAAAAAATGTGAAATAATTTAATTCAATTAAGCTGAATGAAAAAATTTAATATTTCTTTTATGCATTTTTTACCTTTATTATCAAAAAAAATATTGCAAAGCATATACATGAATGCAAGTAATTATTGTGATAAAGTTACTTCAGTCATATTTATTAGTTTTGTTTGAAGGACACAATTCACCTTTATAATTCAGATACAAAAACCTTAGAGGCTTTTTTTATATATAAATTGATATTTTATAGATTAGCAATTAACATCAATTGAAAGCTTTGAATTTTATTCTGAAAAATATTATTGAATATCTTAGCAAACAATAAACATGAATTGTCGTTTAACAATTATCCGCCACGAATCCAAATAAACAATAATCATAAATATTTTAGTAAAAATAGAAAATTAATGAGTTTTATAAATCAGACAAATAACATGATTTTAATATTTCATTATTGTAATTTACATGCAAAAACTTTTTTTTTTATATAAATTGATATTTTATAAAATAACAGTTAAAGCAAACCGAGTGGATTAAATTTCATTCTGCTGAACTATTGTTGAAAATCTTTATGAATGATAAATATGAGTGCTGTTGTTTACTGATTGCAAGTGATTCAATTTAACAATAATTATAAATATATTAATAGAAATGAATAAATAATAAGAACCCAAACCTTTTGTCTTATAAAATCACGATTTTAGTCAAATGAATAAGAATTTATATCGTTTAATATAAATTGAAAAATGTTTTAAATTTAATAAAATAAATAAATAACAATTGCAATGCATCATATGTTTTTCACCAAGCTTTCATTTTTTAGAAAACAGATAAAAATTAATATAAAAATATCCTGAATTGAAAAAATGATTAAGTGGCTAAAAATTCTACAAATTTATACAGTGGACCACAAAAGTGTTCGTACACTTGTACTCTCTTTTCCATAAAGTTTAATGTTTTCAACAGGGTCTTAGCTATCCATTAATCAACCATATCAATGATACGGGCCCCCAATCTTTAGTGGACCCAAAATCTGTAAGCAGAAAATTCCAAAATGCTAAGATGCTTCAAAAGAGGGCCGCGAAGGATTTAGATACAGGGTCCCACTCAGGACAAGCTACGCCAGTGGTTTTCGACTTATAAAAATTAATGCTTCGGAATTGTTATTTATTTTAATAATATCTGCAACTTGTTTTTATTGGAATACATAATCATTTTTAAAATCATAGTTTGACTATTGTTTTGAAAAATTAATAATCAAAAAACTACAAAAAAATTTCGCCTCACAAAAGTCCTCATACACTTAAAAAAAATCTGAACATAGCTTTAAATATTGTATTTGTTTCTTAATTTTCTACTTAGTAAGATATCTTTTAGCGGCCACACACAACTTTTAAACGCCTTAGTATAGATTTCGTCAGTTTTTCGTAATTTCTGCATCGATGTTCCTCCATTCTTCTGATATTATTGTTTGTACTTCACGTTTTGTTTTTATATGTAATGTTTTCTTTTTTAAATTCAAGTTCTCACAAAATATGTTCTACTGGGTTTTTAAATCAGATGATTTAGGAGGAATTTTTCAGAATTTGGGACAGTCACAAAGACACCAGTGATGTACATTGAGAGCAGTGTGCTTGACGTTATTATTTTGTTAAAAAATGAACTTGTCTCCAATAACCAAATTTTGGTCGGATAATTTCAGATTGTTCTTTAAAATATTTAAATAGAGCTCATGATTCACAATACCATAAAAAAATACCAAATTACCTAATCTTGAAGTCGCTTTACACCTCTACGCAAAAACACCTTCACCTCCATACTTCATTGTTCCAAGTAGATGCTTGGGCTTAAACTTTGGAAAATTCAAAAATGACAGTGAATTGGTTGGGATGATAACAAATTCAACAATTTTGGTTCCAACGGGCGTATAATAATTTATTGAATAAAAAATGAGAGGAACTCACAATCCCAATAATTTATTTGGAACAAGAACACCTCCACCTTCATGCTCCCAGCATGGAGGTGGAGGTGTTCTTGAGTGTGTGTGGGGGGAGGTATAAAGAGGCTTCGGGATTAGGTATTTTTTTATGGTATTGTTAATCATGAGTTCTATGTAAATATTTTAAGTACAATTTTTGAAATTATCCACCCAGAATTTGGTTATTGGAGACGAAGCGCACTATTCTCAATGTACGTCACTGGTGTCTCTATAATTGCCCCCTAATTCTGAAAACACCTCCTAAATAACTTGATTTAAATCTAGTAGAACATATTTGGCGAGAATTTGATTTGAAAAAAAAAGGGAATATGACATATAAAAATAAAATATGAAATAAAAACAATAAACAAAGAAGGGAATGGAGGAACATCGATGCAGAAATTACAAAAAACGAATGAAATCTATACCAAGACGTTTAAAAGTTCTACGTATTTTTGTTGCAATTCTGGAATTAAAAGGAAAATATAACAAAAAATGTAACATAGACTTTCGGCAATCGTATTTTGTTAAAATAGTTTTTTAAAAAGGAAGGGGGAGGTAGCAGAGCGAGAGAGAAAAAACTCTAATATTTTAGGTGATTGAAAGATTTTTTGTTTTCGATTTCTATTTGTTCTATTGATTGTTTATCAATGAAAATGGTGTATCTTTCTAACAATTCGTCATGGAATATAAATTATTAAATCATTCTTCTACCAAAAAATATAATTATGTATAAATTTTTCAAATAAAATAAATTAATGTTGATTTTTATGTATGTTATTGATTTACACGTATGTATTTTTTAATACAATATTCGTGGTTGCTTTTTTCTGTGTTTTCAGGGAAACTATTACTACTTCATAATACAAAGGGACATTTAATTAACTAATGATCAATTATTTTCCTCTTAATTGCTATCCATTTCAGTAATAATAAAAACTATTCAAGAATCTTATATCAAAATTGATGAAAAGAAATAACATTTTTGAATTGTAAATTGTTCGATTCTAAAAGATCCTTTTTTATTAGCATTCATGTAATAAGGTTCGTCACTGTTTGAAATGACTCTTATCGTTGAAAATGTCCCATTAAAGTTTTACATGCAAAGAAATATTGATTTAATCGACAGTTGTTGTTGTTGTTTTTTTTGCCCAATTGCTTCTGATGAATACATTTCTTACATTCTTTTCAATATAAATTGTGGTCTCATTTTCTTTAAAATTATTATCCATTCATTTATTTTATCAATATCTTTTTCTTAAAAAAGTACAATGTATCTAATATTTTTAATATTTTTATTTCAAAGAAATTAGGATACAATGTTAATTCAGGAATCATTAAAATCTCGAATTTTGTTTTGAATGAAAAGACAAGCTTTTGTATGAGTTTGTAAGAAAAGAAATTGTGCAGGGAAAACAAAGGGATCACATTGGTATTATTAGTAGTATTACGAATCATTAGATGATAATTTAAATTATGAAGTGAATTAAGTTTTGGCATTACATTTTGCGATTTGTGGCCTTTCATTCCAAACCAATTAATTCTATTACATATTTTTAACCGAAATGTGTGCGTGTTTATTTTAAAATAATCAACCGTAAAAGAAAAACCTCAGAACGAAATTACCATTTATTAATTTATACATATATAGACAGCAAATTCTTTTTTGTTTAAATTTATTATTATTGACATGAAATCAATTTTTTGAATTAAAAAGAACAATAATAAAACTTTAAAAATCCATTATTAAAAGCAATAAGCTGCTTTAGAATTATATATATACAGATTTTTAAAGTTTTTTTTTATGGTAATTGGAACAACACTTTTTTTTAAAAAAATTTTTTAGTTAAGAGTTTTTTAATACTGTTTTATATATCATATCTATAATGCAATATATGTATTTTTTATTTTACAAGTTGTGAATTTAAAAAAAAGGTAACAAAGAAAAAAACCCACAGATTCTGAAAAATAAACATTCATTTTCACACGTAATAGTTCTGAAAATAAATTTAAAAAGAAGTTTTCTTCGGCATAACAATACGAGTGATAATATTAATTACTTTCCCACCGAAAAAAAAGAAAGTAAATGAATTTCTAGATTATCTAAAAAATACGACTGAATTAAAAAAAAATTACGAGTTTGGTGTACACTTATAAACCATGTGGGGTAAAAATTACTTTTCACTATTTGATGCCGTTGGTTGAGTTCGAATAATAGCCAGAGATGGAGATAGTACTTAAATTTATATTACAAGAAAATAAATATTTACAGTTAAAGTTTACACTAAAAGGTAATAATGCGGTTAAATGAAAATTACACCCTTGAAGGTGCTGCGGATTGATGCGAACAAGACCTTGCGTCCGTCCGTTGCGTTTCAGTTTTCAGAGAAGTCCCCGTACCGGTTCCAAAAAGTTTCCGTTGGGGTAGGAAAGCGGGAAAATCTCGCGCACTCAGTTACAGTTAAGTGAGGAGTGGAAAGTCTGGCGCACTCAGTTACAGTTAAGTGAGGAGTGTAGGAAACACTATTAATAAGTAATATGCAAGTTCGAGAAACAATGTTTACTTTCTTGTATAAAATATAAGTATTTTATGCAAATAACTGATATTAAAACTAATAATATTTGATTGATTCAAATTAAGTTACAATAACCTCCAGTGATAATGTTTAATAATTTTGCAGCTATGCATTTTTTAATGATATACTTTAAATCTCTACAAACGACTTTTATTTGATGAAAATTGTATCTAAACATAAATAACACGACGAAAATATTGATACACTTCAGTCAAAGCATAAGCATGTCTTTTGAAAAAACTTTTAATTTCGTCTTCTTCAAAAGAAAGCAACGTTATAAAAATAATATTGTTACGAAATTTGTGTAAATAGTGTAAATAATTTGTATTTGGGCGTTTAGTGCATTTATATTACTCTATGTTCTGTTTGTTTTATGTTAAGATTGTACTGTTCACAAGCAGTGTGTTATAATGGCGGTTCAATGAGAACTTGGCGAAATCTTGGCAGTAGAGCCAAGTTGGCATCATTTTTGGCGACCATTTTGGCGTCATTGGCGACCATGTTGGCGAGTTCGGAACCCTCTGAAATCTTCTAGAAAGTAGTAGATCTCTCCACTAGTGTGACGTTCAAATACACGAGCGGTTATATTCCTAGAAATTTCTGTCTGCATATAAAAAGCGCACCGGTACGGCGATGAGTCTATTCCGACCCACACTAAACGCATTCAAATTATTCAAAACAAAATTCTTAGAATCATTGCTAACGCACCTTGGTACGTTAGAAATAGTGTCATTCATCACGACTTACACATGGAGCCGATAGATAATTACATCACTAGAACTTCTAGAAATGTTTTTACTTCTATTCAAAATCATAACAACCCTGTAATTAAAGCACAAACACTATTCACGTATCCTCATGCTAAAATAAATTTTGCTTATAAAACGACAAAATGGAATCTGCCCTTAAAACCGCCGTAATTACAACAATAATACTTAATTGCTACACTTAACAACATTTAAATGCATTTGCCTACATCAGAATTGGGATCAGTGATTAAAGCTGGCTCCTGCTTCAATTCCACGATTGTTCCGGCTGCAAGTTCTGTCTTGCAGTCTCCATCCTCTTTTTCATTCCAGCTGCAAAAAAAAAAAAAAAAAAAAAAAATTCCGCAGCTTCTCTATTCCGATTGCGTTTTGGTGCTCCTCGAACGCGTTTTTGGGGCTGTTAAGACCCCCCTTTGCGCTCCTCCATTCCTGCCCGCGTAACGTATTTTTGTCTCGTTTTCGTCTGGCCGCTTCTTCCTCCATCCTCTCCCCCTGCGGGGGAGTGTATTCAGATATTGATTTTCATTGCCACTTTCTCTCCGCGAATTTGGGTATAAGCGATTCATTTCGCTGGCACCCGTTAAATCTAATTTTCGTTTCGTTTCGGTGAGTCTATTAAGCCAGCGGGTAGTGAGGATTGTTTTGACTAGCGAGATTGAGAGCTCGGCTGTGCTTGTGAATAATCTTTACTTGCGTGTATTTTTAAACACTGTTTATTGTGTTAGATTGCTGTTGAAGGTGTGAAGACCTTCGGATATTTACCCTGTGAATATTGCCGATGAATCCTGTATTGAAAGGATTGGATTTTCGATAATAAATTCGCATCGCTCTTAAAGAACTGATTATTTTTTCTTTGTGATTGTTTTTGCATAAAATCCTCGAACCCTCGGATCTACGTAACAATATATTTATAAGGAAATGACACACACCAGAAAATATTAAGCCAAATTTCGCATATAAAGTTTCTAAAGATTTAATAACTTTTACAATTTTGCTTAATTTCTATTTGTTGTGAATTACAAATAATTTGAGAACTCTGAAAGTAATTATTCGAAATTAATCATAGAAAGATATTTATTCGAAAAAGTAATAAATCACAAGTTTTACATTGAAAAATTACATATAACTGAAGATTATATAAAAATCAACAAAAGTATTTTATGAGATAAATATAACACACACAAAATATAGCATGTACAAACACTGGTGAGAAGGCAATTCTTTTTTTTTTATATATATATAAATTAGAATTCATTTTAAATTCACAATTATTAACCCATAAGTAAAAATAGTTCCAAAAGCGGATAAAAGAAATGTTTTCTTAAAATAAATAATGTCACAAGCTGTCAAGTATATTACCTTTTTCTTCTCGATTCTCTCAAGAATATATACATCTTTACCTCCATCCAGATTACTCTGATATTTTTCTATCAGAGATCCAATCGTTGTCTGTACTTTTGACAAGTATTTTGGAATCCTTGACAGACAAACTGTTAGCGAAAATATGATTACAGTTCCCGTGGAAGCGTTGTAAATTGTTTCCACAATGTGGTTAGAAGGTATACTTGTTAAGAAATAATTAGAGAAGACAGTATAAAAATTTAAAAAACTGCACAACAGCAGCATAAACAATGGTGTTGACAATGTATCTTTTAATAGTTGTATTTTTGATTCGATATTGTTGTATGCATTCACAATTTCTAAGAATTTTTCAGGAATAATAGCGTAGTCAATGTCCAATAAATCGTCATTGAATTGGACGATAATAAGTCCATAATGGTGAACTAGCAAGCAGACACATAACACGAACAGACATGGATATTCCACATATATTGTATAATGTATATATTCTGCCATATAATGAATAACTCGCTGGTATATTTTATTTTCTATGGGATACCTAAAAGTAAAACCTTCGAAAAATGATTCATCTTTACCATAATTTAGATAAAAACGCAGAGCAGAAATTAATCCAGGCAAAACAGAAATCAGTAAAAGAATAGAACTTATTAGCTTTGAATAATTTCTATTGAAAAAAGTTTTTGATGGATTAAGATTAGAGCGCAGAAAATGAATTAGCTTATGTAAGTTCTTCTTTTGATATAACATAGAATGATAGCAGAAAGTACATACAGCGATGTGAGAGAGATATCCAAAACCCGATTTTACATCGATATAATGGTTTAATTGCGTTGAAAAAGCTATGAACAAGTATGTAACAAATAAATGAAAAGACACAACGAAGTAATATGAATAACACTTGAGAAATTTTTGAACATTTCTACTGAATTTTTTCTTTCTGAGTGAAACAATTATCCAAAGAGGAACATGCATAAAAATGCCTTTCGTTGAAATCTTGTTGATCATAATTATTATTTTAATATGAGTGAAAAAGTGAAATTTTTTTGTAGACAAGTATATTTATTACATATAATTTTATAATTTTTTATGTATTTGTTCTGAAAACCGCATGTCTTCCTATAAAGTAATCTGTTTTCGGTTAAAAAAATTTTTTTTTGATATGCTTATGAATATATGTAAATTTGTGATGCCACCATTTCATCAATGAGCAGGATCATCAATGAATAGAAATTCCTGTTAATATAAAAAGGAACATTAAATTTTTTTTAAATCGATATATATATATATAGATCTGCAAAAATTTTATTTTTAATTATTTTTACTATTACAAGTTTCAAATACATTTAAATTTTCTGAAATAATAAATATTCAACAAATTATGGCTTCAATAAAAAGTGTAATCAAAATTAAAAATTACATAAATTCCTTTAAACTTTTTAAAATTAATTATCTTACGCATTGCTAGAGAAACTAATAGCACCTAAAAATATTACATTTTCGTTTGTATATTATAAACTTCCATTACAGTTTTGAAAATTCTTATAAAGTTGAATAATTTACAAAATCTTTCTAAAATTTTTCACATTGAATCTTCGAGGCCAATATAGGTATTTACAAAATAAGATTTAAAACATATTATAATAAGAAAAAAAACTCAGATCTAAGTCCGTATTAAAGTATTAAATAAACTCTAAACTATATAAATATTAACTTTTTTTCTTTTTCAATGATAATTTTTTCAAAATTTATTATTGAAAAAGAAGGGAAAAAAACTGTATGTGTCAGCATATATATATATATATATATATATATATATATATATATATATATATATATATATATATATATATATATATATATATATATAAAATCAAAGTGAAGAAGTACTAAAACCTACAGTGCTAAAGAAGTAAGAAATTGGAATTCAGCAGACACAACAAATGTAGATACAAAAAAGTCATTATCGAAATCAATATTGAAATCGCCGCCAAGTATGAATGGAAGTACAGGATATTGTTTTTTCAGTTGTTTAGAATCATCTTCTTTATATGCTAAGCCTCACATTAGTTATTTTACAGACAGGCAGGCAGATTAAAATAATAAAATCGATTTCAAATCTTCATTACGTACTTTCATTACACAAGAAAAACATTCAAAATGACAGAAAGGTTTCAACATTTTGTTCTTTCAATGGTTTCTTTTTCAGTACTTCGTAAATTAACAGAATGGTTGACAAACGGAAGAAACTTTTATGGAAAAATGGAAATGTATCTTATGTAAAATGTATTATAAAAATTCAGCATATTTGTTATTCAATTCCTACTGTTATAGCTCACTCTATCTGTATATATTTATTTATCTTGGGGGAATTTTCAATCGCTAATAAAATACATTTTAAAGCGCTCGATTGAGCTGAAATTTTATATACAGGATTATTTTGGATGACAATATAATAATAATTAATAAAAATTAACTGATTAAAGCTAATTATTTAAAGAATTACAAATACAACCACGTTGGCATCATTTTTGGGACTTAGCGACCCTTTTGGCGACTTGTGTCAAAGCTTGAAAAGGTTTTTCTCACGTGTTAAAGTATTCAGTTGAACTGAAATTTATGTACACGATTGTTTTGGATCACAATACGATACTTTAATGATAATTAGTAAAAATTAATTGCCACTTAATGTTGCGATTCTATCCTATGCATATACATATTTATATTAATTGTAACTATTTAATAAAAAGTAGCGAAAATAAAATTTTCTTTGTTGATCTAAGTAGGACTTGACTTAAATTTTGTTTATATTATTTGTTTTATAACAATGATTTCTTTCTTGGGAATTGAAATTATAAAATTGATTATTAATATTCATTTTCCAATTTCTCGTGACAACCGTTTGCTTAAAAAATGGCACTAAAACAAAAATCTAGTTTATTGAAAGAGGCAAAAAAAAAAACCCACCCAGATATAATGTTCTAAAAAGGACAACTATTAATGGAAATTAAAAAAAACCTAGAAAACCTGTGCATCCGAATACCACTAACATATCCACTAGATTTATGGATCCCTGCTGTCTGAAATACTCAAGTACTTGCTTTCTTCCAACAGCGATTTGGCGCATGCGCAGAATACAGCGTAACGCATTTTTGTTAACGCTCTTGTGCAAATTTCCAATAATTTCAGCGATTTGGCGCATGCGCAGTTCGAATACAGCCCGCCGTGTAAGCGATGCACGCTTTTTGTTAACGCTCTTGTGCAAAAAATTTGGTCCGTCGCCAAAAGCCCTCGTCAGTGCGACGTTAATTTCACACACTCACTCACTCACTGGGGACTTCATATGAAAATCGTTTCTTATGGAGTAAACTAAAAAAAATAAAAGATCAAATGTCCTAAAAAGGACAACTAACTATTAATGGAACTTTTTAAAGTAAATATAAGGTTAAATTTTAAAATAAAATGTTCATTATTATTGCTTTAAATAACAATTTTGTTTCAATCCCTTTTTCTTTAAAAGTTGTGCTCATTGAACGTAATATGGCGATGCCCATTCGGAGTAAAGAAACCGCGACCTATGCATCCGAAGCCCAGTAACATGACCACTAGACAAATGGATCACTGCTGTCTGGAGTACTCAAGTACCTGCTTTCTTCCAACAGCGATTTGGTGCATGCGCAGAACATAGCGTAACGTATTTTTAACGCTTGTGTGCAAATTTCCCTCCTAAAATAATTTCCATTTCGGAGGCTTTATATGAAAATCTATTCTTAGGGAGTAAACTCGAAAATAAAAAAATAACGCCCCAATCCATAAAAAAAAAATCTAGCGGCATACAATTGTCGACTGTATTCCGCTATATTTTACTGATATTTTACTTCAAACTGCCGTTATACTGAACATATGGTAAAATTTATGATTCTTATGTCCGTTGTCTTGATGAAGGTAAACTTTATTTCAAATTAATATCATTGTTGATACATTTGATGCACTTTTAGAATAACCATAATAACCAAAAATATAACATTTCTATTTGTGCGCTATAAAAAGTCATTAGTTTGGAGCATTGTAATAAAGTTGAATATATTTATCAGAATCTCCTTAATATTGAATGTTCAAAGTGGGTTGTGTATGCATTTACAAAATAAGCAAAATACACATACATTACAATGCACTCATAAATTCAACGTCAATAAATGCGTTTGTGCTCATTGTATCAGGGTAACTCTGAAATTTTTGAGATACGAGTAAACGAGAAGTTACTGAAAAAAAATAACGGGGCTTAATTTAAAAATGCAAAGTATTTTAACACAGCAGATGATTTTTAACTGACTTATTTCAAGTTAGAAAGCGAAGAATAAATTTCAGACAGAAGAGAAAATGGAGTTGACGCGAGAACATTTATCGTTCTATGATTTTAAAGCGGGATTAAATCAAGACGAATGAGTTCAACCGCTGCAATTAGCATTTGGTGATGAATCTCCATGTCGGGTTACTGTATTCAGATGTTTTAAAGAATTATACAGAGGACGCAATTCTCTTCAGGATGAAGAACGCATAGGAAAGCCGCGGTCGGCAGTAATCCCTGACATACGAAAGAAGTTAATGCAGTGTTTCTCAAACTGTGGGGCGCGCCCCCTTTAGGGGGCGTGATAACTCTATGAGGGGGGGCGAGCCTATTGAAAAGTCGAAAACGAAAGATTATTTAAAAAAATATAAATTTACTGAAAGTAAACAAATAAAATACTTTCTGATGTAATAAAATATAAAATACACATTAATACTGATATAATATACTTATAAATGTATCAGTACTTTACAATGTATATTTCATTATTAATATTTAACAATATTCAGTTTAGAGCAAGTTTGATAAATTTCAGTGACCCCATGGGCTTGTATTAACACTTATCTTGATATTTTGTACAGTTTATAATTAATTCCTTAACTGCCGATTTAAAGTTACGCGATTCGCTTCCAATGTCACCGTTTTCCACGAAGGCGCGAGTATTTGATGCTTTTTTGGGGAGAGTGAGGAGAAAAGGAATAAATAAGCAATTCCTCTGAAATGAGTAAATCCTTTGCAAACACTGTCAAGGTCCTTTTATTTCATTCCAAAGCCTTCGGAATAATTTTATGGATATCAGTGCATGGAAAAGATCGTACTTCGGAAAGACGTATATATACGTTCAGAAAATTAATGTTTTGGCAGAGCGAGACGTTTATATAAGAGGGTAAATTAGTATTGTAGTTTTAGTGTCAAAATATAGTATTATCGAATTCAATACATTATTATTGTATGGAGGGGGCATGATAAAAATGATGATTGAATATTGGGTCGCGCATCTTGAAAGTTTGAGAAGCACTGAGTTAATGGATAGCAATCACTGTACGTACCTATTGATACGGAAGAAACTTAACATTCGATCCGCAGACATACACAAAATTATTCCTGTAGAATTACATATGAAAAAAGTAGTTTGCCGTTGGGTTTCCTCTAATCCAACTGAGTACCAAAAAGAGAAGCATCTCAGAATCCGTAAGGAAACCCTTAAATTGTTAAATGATGGTGGCCACCGCAACATTTCTAAAATTGTAACAGGTGATGAAACGCACATACCATTTTTGACGTTCCAACACGCCAAGAAAGCAAAGCTGGGTCTTTGAAAATGATTCCATGCCGACAATGGTGAAAAGACAACGAGCAATGAAAAAAGTAATGTATGTCGTTTTATTTGAAATTAGGTATTGGTCAAAGCCCTCAAATTGGAAGGATAGACGACAGAAAGAGCAAACTGCTGTACCACTATATATGTTTTCAGGAAATTCTTCTTGAAGAGAGTGTTAGGGGACTAATACTTGGCCATCACAATGCATCTTCCTAAACAACCGGATTAACAGTTGAGTTTCTTATACAAAAACAAATTAAAGTGATAGAACATCCGCCTTATTCTCCGGATCTAGCTATCTGGGACTTTTGGTTATTTTTTAATCAAGAAATAACTTACGGGGACGTCGTTTTCATTCAAGAGAAGAGATGGGGCTGTAAATACATTTTTTCCCTTTGAGAAATGAATGGTTTGAGAAATTGAATTTGTGGAAAATTAGTCAACAAAAGTGCATTGATGCTGGCGAGGAGACTACTTTGGAAAATTTTGTAAGTCTATCTTTGAAAATCAAGGTGTGCCTGAAGAATTTCAGAATGACCCTGGTACGAACGCCGCTTTTCTCAATGAAAACTTTATTCGAACTCCTTCCATTGCACTGAAACCAATCAGCTCTGTAATTTTTATTTTGAGAGTCACAAATTTAAAGTTAAAAACCGCAGAAAGGGAAATATCTACGTTTGTATTTTCATAATAAAAGTTAGCCAGGAAAAAAAAGCTTTACCAAAGTGAGGCAAATTAATATTGCATTCTTTAATTCACAAGTTAAAAATGCTAGGAATCTTACTAATATTACAATCAGCTTATTACAAGTTATTATTATTATGCATATATCTATTTATCTATCAATCTATAATCTCCTATCTATGTATATACAGAATTAACATTAGTTTTGAATACCATTGTACAATGTTAAGAATGTTTAAAAACAAATTAAAGAGCTCGGAAAATTTCAGTGTTAGAAATGAATCAAAAATAAGTATAAATGGAATAAAGGAAATTAAAGATAATAATCCGAAATTTCGTAAATCTTTTTAGTCCCACATTTATTTTTTTATGATATAAAACTGTGTGTTATAATGTGTGTCTGGGTCAAAGACTTTTTCCATAAACTATTTAACTAGGAAGAATTTTTATATCAAGAAATAATAAAAATCAAAAACAGTTTTAGAATTAAGATAAAAACGAAAAATCCTCTGTTATGAATAAACGTCATTGCCATAAGAGGAATTATGTATGCAAACATAAATTTGATGCCATTAATCACATATATATGTTTTTTTTTAATATAAAAACATATATTTTTTCTATCTTTCACAAAAATTTAGAAAGGTTATTGAAATAAAACTAATGCAAACGAATTAACAAAATGCAATTTAAGAGGTTTAAAATAAAAATATTTAAGAAGCAAAAGCGAATAGTGTTTCAGGTTATTGATTTTCTTTAAAATTAACTTAATTTACTGAAGACTATAGGTACATTCAGTTTTTCAAAAAAAACAGTGTGTGTGTGCATCCCTTCATATATTCTAGAAAAATCCCATTGAAAGTTTTCTTACTCTTTTTAAATACCTGTAACTATCTGTACCAATCCTCACGAGACCCACATAAATGTTTACTAATTGACTGCGTTCATAAATTGCACTTGTATAATTGTTTACCGAAAAAGGTTTTTGAAATGAATTTTTGCACATGTTTAAAAAAAAATGCCTAAATTATTATAACATTAAATTAAATATTATAGAAGCTGGCGTTCATTTTCTCTACATATAAATTTATCAAAATAATTCATTTGTTTTATATACGAGGGTAACTCTGAAATTTTTGCGATACGCACAGACGAGAAGTTACAAAAATTGTGACGAATCTGTACGGCACCTTATCACTAATACTCTTAGGCGTCTTTGGGGATTATAAATTCGCGTATATTTCCAACCAGCTCTAAAAAAGAAGAAACCGGGATATGCAAACTAGGTAAAGTATTTAAGGAGAATGTTGTAAGTTAACAGCAGGCTATTAAGCCAAGTGATAGGTGGCCGCGGTAGTCGAGTGGTATAGGATCGTAGCTTGCCTTGTCACGAGTTCGAGCCCAATACCATTAAAGACCCACCGTGTAGGGCAGTGATGCACGTTAAACCTGTCGAGAGCTGAAACGTCTTCCCGTTGGTGTGGTGTGGGAGTTAGGCGAGGGGGTGCCAGCTCAGGTGTCGTCCACGTCACTTGACCATGGTTCAAAATTACGTGGTCCGTCTCAAAAAGCCCTCGTGTAGCTGAACAGTGCAACGTTAATATTCAATCAATCAATCAAAGCCAAGTGATAGGTTTAAGGTGTTCTAAGGTGTTCTATTTGATTGTGCAATTGGAGCGAGAGGTATTGAAAGAAAGGGATTGAAATTGAGATTTAAATCTAGATTATCACCTTATAAGACTAAATATATAATAAAGTTAGTGGTAGTTTAATGAACTCTAGTAATTCAAATTGCGTGTATCTCTCAATCCTCTTATTTCGGTAATCCCGTTAGATATTGAGTTAATAGTTGATTAGTATCCTATTTCGTGATTTAATTTAATAGCAGGGTTCAATCACACTGACGGTGCCAGCTCAGGTGTCGTCCACGTCACTTGACCATGGTTCAAAATTACGTGGTCCGTCGCCAAAAGCCCTCGTGTAGCTGAACAGTGCGACGTTAATCTTCACTCACTCACTCAATCACACTGACGTAGACATATCTATTAATCTTTGTAATTAGAAGGTTGATAATTGATTCAAGTGAATAAATTCAATTTGTTATTGTAAGAATGTCTTCTGGTCGTTCTTTGCCTCAAATCAATCTTGGTGTCCAAGGTGGAATCCAGTGGGATTCTCACAGTGGCGCCCAACGAAATATTAACCCCGAGATGTGAGTTGGATCTAGTTTTCGAGTAATCCCTGAGCAATATTTTTCGGGAGTAGAAAACATGTCAGAATTTTTAGATAACAATTTAACATATTACGAAATACCCACACAATTGGCTTGTGCATATCTGAAGGGTCATTTCACGGGACGGACACTAGATTGGTTTGATGTTTTAGATTATAAGTTTGTGGAGGAAAAGGCAACTGATAATGCAAAATTAAAACAAGCTTTGACGGAGCAATTCCTCGTATTTAGGAATAGGTTGGAGCTCGAGACGCGTTTCTATGCGTCGTACCAAAATCAAAACCAGAAACATTCAGATTTGTGTATGAATTATTAAAAATACACACAAATTTAAAATTAGAAATGGCGTCAGAAAAACTTCTTGATCATATTATCAGTCGTTTAGAATCTCAACTTTTGGATTATGTGGAGGTACGACACCCGCAGGCTATTTTAGTCTTCTACAGTTAATTGATAAATACGAGGAGAGGTTTCTAAATAGAATGACCAGAGGTCCGAGTCATGATTTCCGAAACACAAATCGTAGCTCGAATAATCAATTCACAAACTAGAATAGACAGAATTGGCGGGATACCTGAGTTGAAACCCGATACCACGACAATAACAGACCGCAGATGGAATCCAACAGATTTGGAGGGCAAGGTAATGGTGATTATCGTAGGTTTGATAGTCGATGCCGAAGTGGTCAATCTGATCAGATTCAATAATCACGGCGGTCGACAGGGTGGTTCGAGGAACGGTGCTTTCCGGGGTCAGAATGTTAAAGACAGGTATTTAAACTTTTAAGCGATCGAGGTGAGTCTGGGGGTGGTCGATCGCAAAATACAGCAAATCCTCCTGATACAGAACGACGTACTATAAGGATTTTCTCATTAAGGATGACACCCGTGGATCTTCCTTATGTTCCATTCTTTTAAACGAAACGTTCATCACAGCCCTGTGGGACACACAGGAGCAGAAAAATCATGTATATCCGAAGAGGTCTACCACAGATACTTTTCATATCGACCACGTCAAAAGACTAAAGGCAGAGTAGTGACAGCCCAAGGGACCACTTAGAGCGGGTTGAATTACAGATTCGGATCCGAGATTTTCAGAAAACCTGGGAATTTCATATTTTTGATAATATGCAGTACCATATTGCATTCTCGGAATTGATTTTATGATGGATTCAAGACTAACTTTAGATTTCGATAAGAAATCATTGGTCATTCCAGAGGACCAAATTAAACCGTTGCCAATAGTGGAAAAGCCGGTCGAGATAGATCTATCCAATACAAAACTGGATGAAAAGCAAAAAGAATTACAAGATTTATTTAATAGTTTTGGAGGGTCTATTTTCAGACAAACCTGGGTTGACTCCTGTATTATACCATGAAATTGATACTGGGGACCAGGGGCCGGTCGTGTCGAGACCCTATCTATATGATAGAGTCAAACAGGGGATAATAGACTATCACATTCAGAAAATGTTGAAGGAGGGTACAATTCGGCCTATTCAATCGCCATACGTGTCACCTGTAGTATTAACACGCAAAAATAACGACCTTCCTCCAGATTCTCCAGAAGCGTATCGATTCGCGATTGACTATCGCAAACTCAATGCGATAACTAAGTATCCGAGATCTCTATTACCGTTGATAGATGACCTGATCACAAACATCCTGTTTACGACTATTATGTCGACTCTCGATTTAAAATCGGGTTACTTTCAATTGGCCATAAATTCTAGAGATATCGAGAATACCGCGTTTATAACGCGAAATGGCACATTTGCGTTTAACCGCATGCCGTTTAGCCTTTCAGGGGTGACGACAAATTTTCAAAAAGCAATAGACATGATACTTAAACCTGTTCTAGGGCGTTTTGTTAGTTGTTATATGGATGACGTAATTATAACGTCTCCATCATTTACTAAACCCGTAGATCATTTAAATCAGGTCTTTACATTGTTGCGAGACGCAGGTCTAACATTGAATAAAGACAAGTGTCGCTGTAAATCAATCTCTGTACCTACCAAATTCTACAAAAGGAACTTAACATTGAATCTGCAGGCATACACAAAATTATTCATGAAGAATTACATAAGAAAAAAGTAGTCTGCCGTTGGGTTTCCTGTAATCTAACTGATCACCAAAAAGAGAATCACACCCGAATCCGTAAGGAAACCCTTAAATTGCTAAATGATGGTGGCCAAAGCATCATTTCTAAAATTATAACGGGTGAGGAAACGTACATATCGTTTTTTGACATTCCAAAACGTCAAGAAAGCAAAGTATGGGTCTTTAAAGATGATACCACGCCGACAATGATGAAAAGACAACTATCAATGAAAAAGTAATGTATGCCATTTTCTTGGTCAAAGATTGGTCAAAGCTATCAATTTGGAAGGACAGAAGACAGTAACAGCAAACTGGTATACCACTAAATATTTTCCAGAAATTCCTCAAGAAGTGAATGTTAGGGTACTAATACTTCACTATGAGAGAGAGAGAGAGAGAGAGACAATGCATCTTTCCATCGAGTCGGATTAACAATAGAATTTCTTAAAGAAAAACAAATTAAAGTGATAGAACATCCATCTTATTATCCGGATGTAACTATGTAAGACCTTTGGTTATATTTTAATCTAAAAAAGAACTTATGAGGACTTTGTTTTCATTCAGAAGAAGAGATTGATGTGGCTATATATAAATGCATTTTTTTTAATCAATTCCAAGAAATTAATGATTGGAGGCATTTTATCTGTGGGGAAACTCGTCTACAAAAGTGCATTGATGATGTAGGAGACAACTTTGAGCACTCATTAAAGTTTTGTAAAGGCAACTTTAAAAACAAAGGTGTATCTCAAAAATTTCAAAATGACCATCTATTTAAAAATTTTCAAATTGAACATTACAAGTTATTCAAATTAAAAAACTTAATTCAGTGAAAATAAAAAAAAAATTTTGTCTTTTTTTTGATCAATCTATTTTACTAAGGATTGCATGCAAATATTTTTAAGAGCTTAATACGAACCTTTATTCCTTATAGTATTGTTCTGATAGAGTATTGTTTAAGAGTAATTGGGAGAAAATTCTACAAAAAAGTATGTTATTATTGTTAAAAAGTTTCGTATTATTGCCTCCATATCATAAAGAAGATATTACCGACGCAGAAATATATTTACATACATTGACAGTTATTGGTTTATTGATTATGAAAAATCGATAAACTGAAAAATAATTCGTTTAATTGCATTTTGTATGATACTTGCATAAAAAATACTTCATTTACAAAAATTTTGAATTCTTAGAACTTTGAAAAAAATCATATATATATATTTTCAAAAAGCGGTGTTGCAAACGATCAATCAGTGAAAGATCAAGTAATGGAAAAAGTTTTAATTGATAAGAACTATTTTTAATCAGTTTCAATAAATATGACAAGAAATATATCGAGGGATTCTTCACACATTGTGTATTCCAGCTAGAGTGAATATTTTTCAACATTTTTCGAGAATTAAAAATCATTTATAGCCTAACATGGCGGATCTCTTTTATTTATTCAACATATTTATTTGTATATTACACATGTACGCATACTAGTAGACAATTCTTACAACGCATTTATACTTACATGCAAAATTTTACATATTATCGATAGGTTGTGAGGGGCTCATCGAGTTTTCTATTAAAAACCCCTCTCTTGGGTTCCTTGGGGCCGAAAAAGGCAAATTCTTTCCAACCAAATCGAGAAGTGAAGCGTGAGTATGCAAATTAGAAACCTTTTAAATAGCAGAAGTTAAACATAAGCGTATGACCTATTGGGAAGTGATTATGCTAGTCGGAGTTTAAGCGCGTGAACTAAAATCAGAGAAATCAGCCGTTATTCTAGTGTGAAGCTATCCGTGACAGAACGATCAAGTCAAGGTGGATACTATTCCACGCGAGATAAGGAAAAGATATTTAGGATCCGAGAGGATTATTATTAACCAAGAGATTAAGGTAGGATAATCCTGTTACCTATTAGTAACTGTTTATAAGTAGAGATTAAGAATAGGCGGGAATATAGTGATTAAAGTCGTGCTTATTTGGAAACACGTATTATGTGTTTTCTCACCTCAGATCCACTAAGTTAAAATATAAATATTATCATTGTTAGTGTTTAAGTTAATATCTTAATAAAGACATTTTAAGATCATGGCAACGCCTGGTTCTTTATTCACTGCCACACCCCTAGGTCACGAAGATAACTTAGAAGTAAGGCATCGCCCACGGGAGAATACCCCCCCTCCTTACAAGGTTATATTTAAGACTATATTATTAATTACAAAGAGTGACGTTTTCGCGTCACACAGCTGACGCTTTTGTGGATAATAGCTTTCCTGTGCACACGTGCACTCCTAAATATTGCGGGTACCTTTGATCCGACATTGCCTCGAAACCGGTGGCCGGGAGAAAACCCAACGACTGGATACCTGCCAACCGGTAACTCCAAATGTAAATCGAGGTGTCAGAAAGAAACCGCCCCCTCCCAAGACCATAGAGGGGAGGGAGATTGCGTGGAAAACAACGAAGAGAACGGTTGTGTTGCCTTCTTCCTTCCCAAATAACATATTCTGAACACTAATGAGATACTCAATATTACGAATGATTTCAATGTAATTATATATAATAGCTGTGGCGTAAATAAACCAAATATTTAATTTCCTAACTCTCATGCTACCATTAATTTTCTGAAACATCACAATAGCGATTACACAAACTTTTTCTTTTATTAATAGGGAAAATATTTAATATTCGGGAAAACGTAACCTTTCATGTACAAAATATTTATTTAAGTTACTGATATTAAAACTACACTGGTGTGCAAAACTTAAGCAACAATGTAAAAATTTAGCAGATAGCCATGAAATTGCAGAAAAGGAGGTCTGGAGATCAGTACAGTGAACAAGTAAGTCAGCAGAAACGTCATGCGTATGCAAATATCAGGAACCAAATGTCAGCAGCGACGTGAGCGTACGCAAAACGCGTGATGTTGGCCCGCGCTGCTCAACAGTAGAATAAAATGAAGGACGGAGATGCAATTCAACATATTCATTGCAAGTGCCAGTGAGTCAGTTCGTGAAATATGGCTAGAAGAAATCACCTGGACGACTTCACACGTGGAAGAATGATCAGAAAGCTGGAGGAGGGGTGTACCGTCACCAGTGTAGCTGCAGAGTTCGGAATCAACAAAAGTGCCGTTTCGCGCGCTTGGAAAGCGTTCCAAACCACAGATACAGCTGTTAGAAAGGTTGGTGGTGGCCGCCCGAGGACGACAACTGCAGGAGATGACCGATATATCATCCTGCAGGCGAAAAGAGGCCGACGGCAGTCAGCAAGCGTCACTGCTCAGCAACTCTCTACAGCAACGGGGTGACAAGTGTCGCGGTTTACTGTGGCCAGACGCCTTCACAAAGGGGGCCTATTCGCCCACCGTCCTGAACGCTGCTTCCCGTTGAAAGTTGACCACCGACGCCACCGTTTACAGTGGTGCAAAGAGCACAAAAACTGGACAACTGATCAATGGAGTCGTGTTCTCTTTACGGATGAGAGTCGGTTCAGTACCAGAAGTGATTCTCAACACGTTTTGATTTGGAGAGAGATCGGGACACGGTTTTATACCAGTAACATCAAGGAAAGACACCATTACGGTGGTCCTGGAGTTCTTGTCTGGGGAGGCATTATGCTGAACGGGCGAACTGAGCTCCACATTTTCGATAGAGGGTCTGTAATCGGGGATCGCTATTGTGAGGAGGTACTTCTTCCCCATGTGCGTCTGTTTCGAGGTGCCATTGGCCCAGACTTCATTTTTATGGATGACAATGCACGGCCACATCGGACTCTTGCTGTTGAGGAGCTTCTGGAAAGTGAAGATATCACTCGAGTGGATTGGCCAGCGGATTCCCCAGATTTAAATCCCCTCGAACATGTGTGGGATGCTTTGGGGAGACGTATTGCAGCATGCTTACATCATCCGTAGAACACCCAACAACTCAAATAGATGCTGATTGAAGAATGGGTACTCCTACCGCAAGAAATGTTGCACCAGCTGGTTCTGAGTATGCGGAGACGGTGCGAAGCAACCATTGCAGTGAGGGGAGGGCATATACCATATTAAGAAACATCTGCTTGTTGTTCTTCCTGTTGGATAGACCATCATGAGTCACGATACTATGCGTTCAATAAAGCTTGTTTTTGTTTGATTCCATACCGTATGCATTGTATTCCTTTTTCAGCGCCGATGCTTTCGTCATCCTTTACGTACATAATACTCTCCCTCATTTCTGAATTTCATGTCTATCAGATGATTTTTCGTGTGAAGTTATGGCAATAAACTCTCCTGTTGCATAAGTTTTGCACACCTGTGTAATTATGCTTCATTTATTCAAATTAAGTTACAATAGACTCCAGTGATAATGTTTAATAATTTTGCAGCTGTGTGTATTTTTTATTGTTATACTTTAGATCTCTGAAAATTATTTCCATTTGATGAAAATTGTAAATACACTATTAAAATTCATACGTAAACAAACGTATCTATGTTTGTGCGTCTATCTTCTCACGAACCGAACCACGCAGAAACTCCCGAAGGTACCAACTGACGGGGAATGATCCGAGGAAATCGTTTTGACATTTATATTCCAATATTGCAATTAGTTAAAAAGATATTAATTAAAAACATCAAAACGCATAATTGTTTGACCCCTGTGGGTTGTTTATTCGGCAACGCAAAATGAAGAACGGTGAGGGAAAATGTTTTTTGCAGATTTGACGTTTTTAAAACAGTGATCTAATTTTCTATGAAACTCAGAGAAGAAATAATTAAAAAATCGATTCATAGTTTGTTTTATAAGATAATGATGTTTTTTATTATTTACGATTTTTTCTAAAATGAGTCAAAATCGATGCGTTTTCATGAAAATGATTTCTAAACCATTTCGTATGAATTTCTTTTCGTGTTAATGAAGCGATATTTTACACTAAAAAGTTCATGCTTTTCTCTTTTAGAATCAGTGATTTGAAAAATAAAATGGCGAGAACTTTTTTTTACGATTTTTTGAAAAATACTCGAAATTTTAATTAAACATTTAATAACTTCGTCATTTATGAAGGTAATCGCATCAAACGTTTTTTGCAAAACGTTTCGGAAGTTATTGTCGGTCTTTTGTCCAAAGATTACAAAAAATGCTTAAAAAATACGGATTTTAAAAAACTTTTTGTGTTTTTCGTCTAATACTTTTTTTAGGAAATTCTGTTAAAACAATATTTTCCTTACATTTCTTTATTTAAAAATTATCGTTGTTTTTTATCAATGTGTGAGAAGTTTGGAAACCTCAACTTAAAAATTAAGCCCTCAAAAAAAAAATTGAAAACTTTAAAAAACATTCTTAAGATTTGGAGTGCTTTGCGCATGCGCGGCAGGAATCAGCGAAGGTCAATCCTCGCGTTAGCGATGTTTCAGTTTATAAATAAGATGGATGGAAGGAGGGTTGTTTTCAGTGACGTAAGATAGGCGGAATTTCCCCGTTTTATATTCGCTCCTCACCTGAGTTATTTATAGAAGCATTTCATTCATTACGGATAATTGTTTTAAAGAGAGCAGGCTTTTATTTTTTTATAAAAACTGATACTATTTCTTCATTCTTAAAGAATTATTTATTGAAAATCAGTGGAATGAAAAACCTTATAAATAAAAGAAAATTCTGAAATATATTTTTAATGCATGGAATTATTTTCGTTTTAAATGATTTTATAAAGTGAATGTAAATAAACTTCCAAGCTTTTTACCCTTTTATTCAAATATATTTTTAATCCAACATTTAAAAACAACTCAATAAAGAAATTAATTGCCGTTTTAATAAACAACGGTGAGGATTTTTGTATTTATTTTTCAGGGAAAAATTTTCATTGTCGAAAAAGTTTAATTAAGATTTTTCAAGAATTCCTGAATGCAATATTACCAAAAGCTTTTTTTTACGATTTTTAAAAAATACTCAAAATTTAAATCAAACATTTAATACCTTCTTCCTAATTGCATGAAACTTTTTCCCGTGTGTCGAACATTTAAAAATATGCTCACAGTTTTTATTCAACACTTAATGTATATAGTTGTATAATTTTGTAATTTTAAAAATTTCTACATTTTCTGTCTTTTTTTTCAACATTCATTTATTTTTAAAAAAGGTACATTTTCCCCGGGGGCTAAAAAATTGCAACGAAAAAATTACAAAGTGAGTGAGTGAACTTTAAATTCGTTCTGTTCACCTGTTTGAGGGCTTTAAGCGACGGAACTTCGAAATTTTGAACCTTGGTTAAGTGACAAGGACGACACCTGAGCTAGCACCCACCTCTCCTAACTACCACACCAGCGAGAGGCTATTTGAACTCTCGACTGATTCAACGTGCATTGCTCCACTTATGAGTGAGACTTCAGCGGTAGTAAAGATTGCCAAGGGGCAGTAATAATTAATTGTGGGAAACCACCTCGAATTTTGATTTTGAGTGCTTACAGAGCATGGGCGGAAAAATAAACTCGGTAAACTTACCCCTCCCCTTCCTTCTTTTGCTACTGAGGGAGGATAAACGAGATTTTTTCTTTTACTGCTATTTTTTAAGCAAGCATTATCTCACAACTATTTACTAAATGAACATTTTTAATTCATTTTATTATTTCAAATTCTAAGAAAAAAATTATTGTTAAAATAATGAATATGTTAGTTTTGTATATTATACTTTTTTTCGTCAGATTCGTGTTTAAATAATTTACTAAACTCAATATCATGAAAAACTATAAAATTAAAATAAAATATCTCAAAATGGTTTTATTAGATAGTTTTTTTTCCTTTTTGAATGTTTTTTTCAGTAAATGTAATTATATATGTAAACTTTCCCTCATACTGTTTTTTTAACACTTACATATATATACTAGCCGTTACCCATCCACTTCACTGGGTATTTCATGATGTTCTATAAAAATATACTGTTTACATATGTAAAAAATATTGATATCTAGTTTTAAAAATTCAATAGTATTGAAAAATATATTTATAGCTGTAACTCTCGCCTCTTGATATAAAAAGGACAGAATTTTTAATTTTTATTAATATCTAAAATATAGAAGTAGAAAGATTTTTTGCACTCACTTCACCCAATAATCAAGTGGATTTCCGCCAAAGCAACTTCTACAAAATAAACATGCGTGCTGAATTTCAAATCTAAATCTATTAGAGCAAAAACTGAATTTTTATCATCAATATGCCCCGTAACCCCGTTGAGAGCATTCTTAGCGGATTTCAATTCAACAAATAAACATGCAAACCAAATTTTATTATTATAGTCCTAGTAGTTTAAAAACTGATATTTTGTCTATCATTACGCCCCAATACCTCCTCCGCATCAACCTGGAATTGATTTCTGTAAAATCCATTCTTAGTGGAACTCTATTCAACTAAAGAAAAGTGCTCAACAAGTTTCAAGTAAATGGGTTAAATTCAAAAACAGGAATTTTTTTATAACTCTCCTTAACCCCTTGCAACCCCAATCCTTTGGGGGCCCGTTTTCGCAAAACACTTTGTTAGAGGAACTCTATTCCATTAAAAAGGAACATACCTTCTAATTTTCTAGCAGGTGGGTCTAATAGTTGAAAAACGGAAATATTTATCTATCACTCCTCTTAATCCCCCTCAGTGCCCTTCGGGGAACAATTTCCCCCCAAACCTATTTTGTAGGGGATCTCTACTCCATGAGAGGAATCTACTTATTAAACTTCAAGACTGTAAGTCTAATAGTTTAAAAATAGAAAGAAATTACCTATAACCCCCCTTAAGTTCCCGCAACGCTACTTAGGAAGCGATTTTCACAAAATCCCTCTTATAGCGGATCTCTATTCAATGAATTGAATCCACTTACTAAATTTCAAGATTTTACGTCTAATAGTTTAAGAAAGGGGATAATTACCTATAACGCCTCTTAATTCTTCGGAACGACACTTGGGGGTCGATTTTCACAAAACCCATTTTGTAGCGGAACTCCACTCCAGGAAAGGAATCCGCTTACGAAATTTCAAGACTGTACGTCTAAAAGTTTAAAAATGGAAATAATTATGCATAACGCCACTTAAGCGTCCTCAACGCCCCTTCCAGGTCGATTTTCGTAAAAATCATTTTGTAGGTGATATCTACTCTATGAAAGAAATATGCGTACCAAGTTTCAAGATTGTACATCTAATAGTTTAATAAAGGAACTAAATATCTATAACGCCCCTTAAGCCCCGGTAATGTCACTTGGGGTTCGATCTTTGCTAAATCCGTTCTTAGCTGATGTCTACTCAATGAAGGGAACATTTCTACCAAATTTCAAATCTGTAATTTTAATAGTTCTGGAGAGATCGTGATTAGTCGCTTTTCTCCTTTATAAAGGGTGTTTTTTAGAGGTATAGAACTTTAAATTGCAATAAAAAAACGATGAATTATTCGATTGACATGAATTTTTTTTATTCGAAAGATAATCTTGTGGCATTGCATTATAAATATGATTTCTGGCATATGACTGCCACGGCTAGCTCGGATGTAGTCCAATCTGGACGTCCAATTTTCGATGACTTTTTCCAACATTTGTGGCCGTATATCGTCAATAACACGGCGATTATTGTCTTCCAAATGGTCAAGCGTTTGTGGCTTATCCGCATAGACCAATGACTTTACATAGCCCCACAGAAAATAGTCTAGCGGTGTTAAATCACAAGATCTTGGAGGCCAATTCACAGGTCCAAAACGTGAAATTAGGTTGTCACCAAACGTGTCTTTCAATAAATCGATTGTGGCACGAGCTGTGTGACATGTTACGCCGTCTTGTTGGAACCACAGCTCCTGAACATCATGATTGTTCAATTCAGGAATGAAAAAGTTAGCAATCATGGCTCTATACCGATCACCATTGACTGTAACATTGTGGCCTTCATCGTTTTTGAAGAAGTACGGACCAATGATTCCACCAGCCCATAAAGCGCACCAAACAGTCAGTTTTTCTGGATGTAACGGTGTTTCGACATACACTTGTGGATTAGCTTCACTCTAAATGCGGCAGTTTTGTTTGTTGACGTAGCCATTCAACCAGAAGTGCGCTTCATCGCTAAACAAAATTCGCTTATGAAAATCGGGAACAACGGCAATCTCGTTTTGGGCCCATTCAACGAATCTACGCCTTGCGTGATGATCGTTTTGATGAATTGCGAAACCAAACTGAGAATAAATCACTTGACAGCTGTTAAATCGGTCGCCATCTTGGAAAGTAATGCCAACTTAAACTTCTATACCTGGAAAAAAACACTCTTTATATAGATATATATATGTTAAAACAATCGTTTCAATAGCTATCTGTAAATTTTTCTTTCATTTATTATTTACAGAAAACGGATTTTAATTAATACTAGCTGCATAGCCCGGCCTTTCACGGGTTTCTACAAGTGTATAACTTTTTGCCAATAGAAATTTCCTCTTCTTCTCTTGTTGTCAATACTTTCTGGTGTGTGTGTGTGTGTGTGTGTGCATGTGTGATTTCCATAATAATGTCATTCAAGGGAATAACTTTATCCCCATGGAAATTTTCTGTTTCTCTCTGGATGCCAGCACTTATAGGTGTATGTGTATGCGCGATGTGAGTGATTTATATACTTATGTCATTAAAATTCCATTTTTCGAAATTTCTTCCACTTTTTTTCTTTGTCAGACAGGTTTCTTTTCCATCTTTTCTACCCAACGTTGCACCGGCTTTTTCTCTCGAGCGTAATTTCTATTCTCTATTAATAATTTACAAAGCTATTCTACTTTTTTTGACAAGAAACAGACAATGTACAAATCTATTATTAAATAGTTAATTTAGTAATGAATAATATAAAGCAATATTGCGGTACTTTTTTTCGAAAAAGTATTATTTTATATCCATTTTTGTTCAAGAATGAATTTAAAAATTCTTAGTTTCCTATTGAAACGACTGCTTATTCCTGGATGCTTGATTATTTTAAAATTCATGGGTAAACAAATGTAGCTACCTATGTGAGGCTATCTTCTCACGAACCGCTAGTCACAGAAACGCCATCCGACAGTACAAAAGTTGGGAAATGATCCACGAAATATTTTTTGACCATTTAAATGACGAAACAATTAGTTAAAATGATGTTAATTAAAAACATTAAAAAGCTTGATTCTGCATTTTTGTAACAATGCAGACCGGGTTTGGCCAGCTTGGCTGAAAACCAGTTTTTGACGCCAACTTATGTTATTGTTATAACAATAACATTACTACAACAATGCAGACAAATCCTGGCGGCCCCGCGTTGCACGGGCTTCTTCATGTGTGCAGCTTTATGTCTTGGAAGATTCCCCTTACCCTCTCAGTGTCAGCACTTCCTGGTGTGTGTGTGATTTCTATATTAATGTCATTAAAATACTCTTTTTTTAAAGTTTCTTCCACGTCTTTCTCCCGTTGTGCGGGTCCGTTTTCTCGCCGCTTAGCTCAGCATTGCAAGGGTTTTTTTCCCTTAGTTACAACTTTATGGAAATTTTCCCTTTCTCTCAGGACGCCAACACTTCTGTGAGTATGTGTGTCTGAGCGATTTGAGTGATTTCTATATTTATGTCCTTTTTAAATCCCCTTTTCAGATATTTCTTCCACTTCTTCTCTTTGTCAGACAGGTTTCTTTTCCCTCCGTTCAGGCCAGCGTTGTATGAGTTTTTTCAAGTAAAAAACCCCTCCCCCAGAGGGATAAGATTTTTTTTTTCAAATGCAAAGCTGTATTTTTTTTCAATACAAAATTTACAAAGCTGATCAATTTTAATTCTCAAGAAAACAGACAATGTCGATTTATTATTAAATAAATAATAAAACGCAATACAACTTTAATTTTTTTATTTAAAAAATATTAATTTATATCCATCTTCATTAAATAAATATCAAAAAATTCTACCGTTAGCTATGAAACGACTGCTTTTATCTGGATGTTTGATTTTTCGATTAAATATATGTAACTAAGAAAAAAGAACTATGGGGGGCCTAAAAATTTGTTTACATTCCTTGTAAGAAAATTATTTAAAAGGAAATAGTACTATTTAATAAAAACAAGGCAGCATTTTCCTATATATTTTGAAGTTCTTCAGTAAATTATTTCTCTAAAAGAAAACTATCAGTTGTGATGTATTATAAAAAACTAAGATAGTATTAATTATTTTATGCATGGAATAATGAATACTTTCTTAAAATTCAAACTAATAAGTAGGATTTGGAAAATTACTGGAAAATTCATTAGTTACACTCATTATAAAAGAAAAAAGAATTAAAAAAGAAAACACTTTTTTGTATGACAGAAAAATCTTTTATCTGCTTATGTACTCCGTATATTATGTTTTTCCGCACATGCGCTATAAGCACTCAAACTCGTGAGTTTTGAAGTAGCTTTCCCATAATTAACTATTGCTGACGTTTGGCAATTGATCCAATTTTTTTCGTTGTATTTTTATGGCTCCCCAAGACGGAAAAAATATACCTCCTTTAAAATTATTTTATGTATAAAAAAAAGCAAATTTTTTTAAATTACAAAATTCCAAAAACTTTTTGAGCTTTTACATTATTTTGTTTCAAATTAACTTGGCAGCGTGGTAAAAGGTAAGAAAAATGAACCAATCTGCTTGAAAAATAGTTTTATCTTTTTTTAGGAATTAAAATTAGAAAAATCCATAGAAATTCGTAAAAAATGTAAAACACTGTAGAAATTGAGAGATTTTAATAATATATTTCAAGTTGATCACATGTTAAAAGGATTTATTTCTTTAATCAGTGAATGTTAAGTCAAAATAGCTGCGTCATAAAATTTCAATCTGGCTGAAAACAAATTTTCAGTGCCAACTTATGTCATTGTTATAGCAATAAAGTTGTTACAGCAATGCAGACGAACCTAAGTTGGCCTCAAAAATCAATTTTTAAACATTTTTAATTAATATCTTTTCAACTGATTACAATATCAGAATATAAGTAGTCAAAACGACTTCCTCGGATCATTCCTGATCCTTTGATACTTTCGGCGAGTCTCTGCGTGGTGCGGTTCGTCATAAGATAGACGCATACAGATAAATATATAGATAGATGCATAAATACGTTTGTTTACCTGAATTTCAACAGTGTAGACTAGCTGCATAGCTTGGCGTTGCACGGGCTTCTTCAAGTGCGTACCTTTTTGCCTTGGAAATTTCCCCTTCCCCTCTTAGTGTCAGCACTTCCTGGTGTGCATGGATTTTTTCAATGGGTATAATTTTATCCCTATATAAATTTTCCCTTTTTCTCTTTCTTTCTTAAACGCAAGCACTTCTGGGAGTGTGTATGCGTGATGTAAAAAATTTCTATACTTATGTCATTTAAATTCCGAAATTTCTTCCACTTCTTTTCTTTGTCACGCAGGTTTCTTTTCCTTCCGTTCACCCCGGCGTTGCACGGGCCTTTTCCATGGGTATAACTTTATACCCGTGGAAATTTTCCCTTTCTCTCTGGACGTCACCATTCTTGGTGTGTGTCATGCGCGATGTGAGTGATTTCTATATTTTTGCCATTTAAATTCTCTTTTTCGAAATTTCTTTCACTTCTTTTTTTGTCAGACAGGCTTTTCTTTGTCAGAGTTTGCTTTTTCCATCCCCCCCTTTTTCATCCTGGCGTTGTGTGCACTGGACTTTTCAATTATAAAACTCTTTTTTCCCTCGGGATAAGATCTTTTTTTTTCTTTCAAATTTCCATTTTCGATTAATAATTTACAAAGCTAATCCAGTTTTATTTACAAGAAAACAGACTATCTACGAATTTATTATTAAATAATTAATTTTATAATAAATAATAAAAAGCAATACAGCTTTAATTTTTAAAGAAAATATTTATTTAGATCCATTTTTATTGAATAATGAATCAAAAATTTTTACAGTTAGCTATTGAAACGACTGCTTATTTTTGGATGCGTGTTTTTAAATCCATACGTAAACAAATATAACTATCTATTTATATAAGGCTATCTTCGCAAGAAACGGCAAACGCAAAAACGCGCCGAAGATACCAAAAGAATGGGAAATGTTCCGAGGAATCCATTTTGACCATTTAATTTCTTAAATTGCAATTATTTGAAAAGATATTAATTAAAAACGATAAGAAGCACAATTTGTCTGCATTGTTGTAACAATGAAGACCCGGTTTGGCTGAAAATCGATTTTCGATACCCAACTTACGTCCTTTTTTTACAACAATAATGTTGTTATAACAATGCAGATGAAAGCTGAGTTGAATGCTTTTCATGTTTTTAATTAATATCTTTTTAACTTATTACATACACAATGTTGGAATATAAATAGTCAAAATGGCTTTATCGGATCATTCCCAATCTTTTCGTACAATTGGCAAGTTTCTGCGTGGTGTGGTTCGTGAGAAGATAGACAAACATAGAAAGATAGATACGTTTGTTTACCTTCGGATTTTAATAGAGTAGATTTTTTTAAAAGAAGGATTATTTCTATTGTACCATTACTAAATTAATTACGTGTAAATTAAAAAGAACATCGTCTATTATTTTGGATAAAAATACATTTTAGAGACATTTTTAAGCTAACTATATTTAACGATTGATTGATTAACCCTCTAAGTGGATACCTTCCTCCTGTTATTCCGAAAAGTTATTCCGAAAGCGTTTTACTCTTATTTTGCTATTCCCTTCAAAAATGCAACAGACTTCAATTCTTTCCCCCTTTTAAAACTCGGGAGGTCGAAAGGGGACAATTTTATGACTTGGTTCGCGCGTCTTTGTTCAGTGAGAACCAGGATAGCAATCGTTTACAGCTAGCTGTTATGTTGCCTTGGGCAATCTTGTATGAAAACCGTAGTTCTACTCTGTCGTTTTCCCCATAGATTCAGTCACAGTAAAATTAAAACAAAATACAGGGTAAAAAAACATGAAATAAATGGCGTGTTAAAAGTTGAAAAATAGTTATATTTTTTTCTTCAAACAAAATTTATTTTCTGTCATTTTTTAAGAATTAAAAAAAAAAATATTTTGGTATTGCGATTTGAACCAGAAAAAGCATTCTGTATTCATTTTTGACTATGAGAGTAAAAAAACGCGCTCACTTTTCTGTTTTTTAAAAAAAGTTATGAGGTAAAAAGAGTAAAGGTCCTATCTTTTTTTTTAAACAATAAAACAATCAATGGTGCATATTTATGAAATAAAACAGATCTTTCTCTATTCAATTATATTTTTAATTTAGAATAACATAAAAAATGATTTCAATATACTTTTAATTTATTTAAATTTCAATCATATAAATGATATTTTTATGTTAACTGAATATTTTTCGAAAAAATTTAAATTTTCCTTCCTAGTGTTCTTTTTCGAACTTCTTGTATTAAATAAAAATTCCTTTTCTACATCGGCATTTGTGATGGACATAACACACATTCAGTCAATAATTTTTAATTTTAATGGGGGATATACTTCTTCAAATGCGCCTGACAGTACTTCTAACCATTTTCTACTCAAGTTAAATTTCTTATCTTTCTGTTTCTTTTATTACAAGGAAAAATGTCACACATTGATAACTACATTTTCACACAATTCAGTCATTACAAATTCTATTGTGAGAAAAGTTCTCCCTAATTATAATTTTGTCTTTCAAAACAGTACACTTAAAACAATTTTGTTCAGTGAAGTTAACCGACAGTTCCACAATGTATTCATACCAAATTTTTAAAAACAAATTTAACACTTGGAAATGTATCCTGTATTAAATTTTTCAGTATACACAAATATTTCCTGCTGTAGGGAAGATATAGTATGAGAGATGTGGTGTGCGGTTGTGAAAGAATGTTTTCGTACGTGTAGACTATTTTTGAAAATTTAAATATCACTGAAGCTGATCATATAACTGCAAATGAGCCTTATTTTAATGTGTGCTGGTATCAAAGTAAAACACTTTACAATATTAAACAGCCTATGGGTTTTATACTCGATATCAAACTATTCGCAAAATGGCTTACAACTTCTATTCAAATTGTAAAGAAACTGAAATATAAATATATCTTACTGCAGTCAAAAATATTCATAATATGTAAGTATCCTATTTCTCCACTTATTTCTGTACATTTTAAAAACTGTATTTGAATGCAATTTTTTATATTTATAAACGAAGCATAACAGCTCACACAGTCGTAAAAATGTCTTTATCATTTTTAAATATACTACTATAAAACGTATATGGAATGTAAGATCAGTTGTAAAATCCTAAAAGCTTTTAGAGGAGCTAAAAACATGTAATTTTGGATTGTTCAAATTTTTAATATAATACACAAATATACAGTTATTAAGCAAATACATTTGAAAAATCAAACTTCCTTCTGAAATAAACGTAATTGAAAGAAAAATGTTTAATTGCAAATGAGTGGAAATACATGTTTATCTAAGGGGTATCCCCAAAGTGAGGTAATCCTCAAACTTAAAACTCAAACTCAGTGGCACAACAATTCATGAGGGCCAGGAACTACTGTGCCCATCATAATACACGTGACCATTGGACGCTGAGGTGCATGAACAGATGTCCCGATTTGGTGGTCTGTCTGAAGAGAGACCTTCAGTGTTTAAGACCCGAAGCAAGCTTGGTACTCATTTATCGACCCAATGTAGCGGGGATGAAAGGCAGAGTCGACCTTGCGCAGCCCGTTAAGAGAACCCCAGACCTGTGGTGTGGAAGCACTATACACTACCACTCGATCCTATTCGGTGAAAAAAAATTTAATGTTAGAATCTTATATAAATCCCTAATGAATGAGGGAGTCCAAACTTTTTTTTTCATGTAAACTGTTTAAACGGAAATGGTTAATTATGAACATTTCACAAGTTGCATAAATTAAAATTAACCGTTATAGTTTACATAAATTTTTAAGGGTGCAAAAGGTGTATTTCGGCTGCACGAATTAATTTTAAAAGGAATACGGTTACGAAAAAGAAGTACAAATCTATCTAAAGTAGGGTTGGTTACCTTACATATTGTCAAAAACAACAATGTATTGGAAGCCAATTCCACAATTCGTTGTTATAAAAATGTATGGAACATTACAAGATTTATTTTTGCATTTGTAATTTATATATATATAATTTTTCCTGGGAACTTTAAAAGCTAGAGCGGCATCCATCAAAACCGCGGTTCTCTCTCTGTTTTTCCAGATCGCCCCTGACTAAGCCGGCTCTGCCATAGTAAGTGAAAATGCCGGATTTTGTTTGTCAAGATCATTTTATAGCAGACTTTATTTTTCATGTATTTTAGATGGTCGTTTTATATTTTCTACATCAATATCTTAATGTCTGAATTTAAAATTACATAAAATTCTTGACATTCGTATCAATGACCATTATAATTTTTATTAGTATATGAATGTGTCATCACACGATTACATGACTGTTATTAACATATTATTTTAACCATTTAATTACTATTAAGTATAACATAACGCACACAAATTTTTTGAACTTTAAAATAAATATTTCGAAAACTACTTCAAATATACTCAAAATATTTCATTCCTACGCTTTAGCTTCTCAGTTTTGCTTCTATGTAAAACTTTATTGTATATTCGTCGGGTTTTTTAGTATATTTTTTGCTCTTAGCATGCATTTTTCAACTGAATTGTATGAAATCTTCGAAATATATTAAAAAATACCAAAGAAGCTATATAATAAAAAATTTGAAATTTATATTATACTCAAAGAGTTGCTAGAACTTATGGAAAATAATTTTTAACTTTGCGATACATTTTTTTTTCGAAATTTCAAATGGAATTTCTAACATAAAATATCTAGCTTTATACGGTCGAGATTTCAAAAAATATCCAGATTTTAATTACTTATTCAGTTAGCCTTTAAAAAAGATAAATGTTGAGGTATTTTGCTTAAATAGATATTTTTTGAAGAATAATTCGAATGTTTTTGAATAGCTCGAATTTAAAATTGATTTTTATGTTTATTTATATGCATAAATGTCTACTGTAAATGTTTCCGTATATTTTTGATTACCATTTATTAAAACATCCAATTTATAAAAAAAATGTGGGAAAATCTTCATTCATGTTTTCTTTGATGTAAACTGAAGTTCAAGCACTTAAAATTCAAATATAATTCGGTGTATTTTAACAATATTTAACTAGGCACTGTACGTAAACTTCCCTGAATACTTGGGCTTTGAAATCTAAAAAAAATTAATAGATCTTAATTAGTTTTTTTTTTTGTTAGTGTAAGAAAATGTTTCAAATTATTTGAAGAAGTTTAAATTTATTCATTTTTAGTGGTTGGAAAGTTGAAAAGATTTCAAGTTTTAATGTGTTTGGTGTTTATTATTTTTTTTTTTGGCATCTTATAATGAAATAATCATGTTTTAAAAACTGAAAGCATTGATTAAGATAAGAAAAATGAAGCGAAAGAATATACTTTAAAAAAGATATAATTTGTCTAACTATATAAAATAGCAGATTGCCCTGGCACGCCCTAACTTGTTACAGTTTGAAATTAATATGAAACCAAAAGGGAATTGTAACATATTTTACTTATGCGTTGGGACTTTTGAAACTTTTAAAATACAAGCTAGCAAACAAACACTTCTTGGGTTCTAAAGAAATTTCCCTTCGATTTTTTACGATTGCTCCAGGGTCAAAACACGGGGTTCCCTGCGAGCCATAAAACTTCCTATCAGTGTCCTGCTGTGTTGCTTCCTCCGTCCCCTCATTATCTTTCAAGATGTTAAACCTTAAAAGGGGGAAAGGATTTCAGAAAAGTGCGGCTAATCCGCTTTTGAAAACGTTACTTGAAGGCAGAAAAACCCGTGCAGTTCATTTTCGAAGCATCTTTACAATGACGGAATTTTCCGTGCTATCCGGTTAGAGAGTTGATGAAAATCTGAAATTTATTTTTTTTATTTCAGATTCTTAGAAACTAATCTACACTATTAAAATCCAAAGGTAAGCAAACGTATCTATGTATGAATCTATGCGTCCCTATTTTCTCACGAATTACACGACGCAGGAACTCGCCGAAGGTACTAAAATTTCGGGAATGATCCGAGGAATCCGTTTTGATCATTTATATTCCGATATTCCAATTAGTTAAAAAGATATTAATTAAGAACCTTAAAACGCATAATTAGTACGATGTTTCTGAACCAGGCGAGAAGTTCGAAAATTCGGAACTTCTATTTTTTTCAGACGTTTTTAAAACGCGATCTAATTTTTTCATGGGACTCAGACAAAAAATAATTACAAAATCGATACGTTTTTATGAATAAGATTTCTAAATCGTTCCGCTTGCCTTTTCTATCGCGCTAACGAAAAAAATATTTTACACTAAAAAGTTCATGCTTTTCTGTTTTAGAATCAGTAATTTAAAAAATTTATCGTCAAAATCTGGTTTTTTTCTTTACGATTTTTCCAAAAATACTTAATAACTTCTTTATTTATAAAAATAATCTCACGAAACTTTTTTTCCCTGTGTAGAACAATATTGTAGGTAAGCTGTACAAAGATTGACAAAATATCTTTAAAAATTACGGTTTTTTAAAAAACAATTGTGTTTTTTTTTTTTTCTCTTTGCGAAAAGTATTTAAGAATTATTTTTGTTACATTTTTTGTTTAAAAATTACCGTTGCTTGCAATCGATATATGAAGTTTGAGGGGATTAACTTAAAAATGAAGCCCGAAAACCAATTAAAACTAAAAAAAAATCAATTTTATAATAGCTCTGAGTTTGGCGGTGAAAGGGCCGCGGTAGCCGAGTGGTTTATCGGATCGTGGCTTGCTTGGTCACGAGTTCGATCCCAGTACCACGAAAGATTTTTGTGTAGGGCAGCGATGCACGTTAAATCTGTCGAAAAACGTCCTCCCGTTGGTGTGCAATCGAGTATAGGAGAGGGGGTGCTGCTCAGGTGTCGTCCACGTCACTTGACCATGGTTCAAAAATTACGTGGTCCGTCGCCAAAAGCCCTCGTGTAGCTGAACAGTGCGACGTTAACATTCAATCAATCAATTGGCGGTGAAAACCTGTTTGGCGCAAGAAAACTGTTTTTCCACTCAGCCCTCTACGTTTGATGAAAGGTTACACTAGAAAAGAAGGCGCTCCTATAAATATTGAAAATCACCTGATTTGGCGAAATTGAATATCAAAAACTTTTTTTTCTGCAATTTTTCAAAAAATAATCAAAATTTTATTTAAATACTTAATAACTTCTTTATTTATAAAAATAATCTCACGAAACTTTTTTTCCGTGTGTAGAACGATATTATCCGTAATCTGTACAAAGATTAAAAAATTACTTAAAAATTACGGTTTTTTTTAATTGTGTTTTTCGTTTTTTCCCCTTTTTGCGAGAAATATTTAAGAGTTATTTTTGTTACATTGTTTGTTTAAAAATTACTGCGAGGTTTTTTATACTTCTTCCTTTATAAAAATAATTGTATGAAACTTCTTTCCCGTTTATCGACCATTTCAAAAAATGTCCACAATTTTAATTCAATACTAAATACAGTTTTTCGTTTTCCCCCCTTTTTGCGAGAAATATTTTAGCATTTTTTGTTTAAAAATTACCATTGTTTGCAATTGATGTGTTAAGTTTGAAGGCATTAACTTTCAGCCCGTTACATTTCATGAAAGGTTACACTAGAAAAGAAAGTGCTCCTATATATATATTTAAAACCACCAGATCTGGTGAAATTGAATATAGTAAAAACTTTTTTTTTTTTTTTTTACGATTTTTTAAAAAATACTCAAAATTTTATTTAAATACTTAACAACTTCTTTATTTATAAAAATAATCTCACGAAACCTTTTTTCCGTGTGTAGAACGATATTATCCGTAATATGTACAAAGATTGAAAAAATTACTTAAAAATTACGGGGTTTTTTTTAAAATTGTTTTTTTTTGTTCCCCCCCCCTTTTTGCGAGAAATATTTAAGAATTATTTTTGTTACATTTTTTGTTTAAAAATTACTGTTGTTTGCAACCGCTATATGAAGTTTGAAGGCATTAACTTAAAAATGAAGAACGAAAAAAAAATTAAAACTTTAACAAATAAAGTATTTTTACAATAGGAATAACTTTGCCTTTTATTTTGAAAGTCTTTTCACTTCCTTTTCCCGACGATTTCACGGCGCGATTGCTTAATGCGCTTCATTACCAATTGTTGGACCCGGGATTGATTTTGTAATTATAAAAATTTCTACTGTTTTCAAGATACAGCTATTTTTAAAAAGATACATTGAGTGAATGAGTGAATATTAAAGGCCCACTGTTCACTTACTCGACAGCTCTGATAGCAAAAGGGGAAGAGGGAATTTCCTTGACAATATGTTATGCATTTAAAAATTTTCCTGCAACGCCGGGGGAAAATAAACCTGTCTGACAAAGAAAAGAAGCGAAAAATTTTCGAAACAGGGAATTTTAAGTTAGAAACTCGGCAAAAGCCTGAGCAACGCAAGGCTTGGCGGAGGAGGGGGGTGGAGGTGAAAGTCATTTTGAAAAAGAGTGTTAGAAGTGCTGATTTTGTGAAGGAAAGGGAAAATTTATAAAAGTATAGAAAGCCCGTGCAACGCCGTACCATGCAGCTAGTTATTATTTAAAAATGATGAAAATTTTTTGTTTTACTCTTAGCATCAGAATCGTTTTCTCTTAATTGCTTTACAATAGCTCAATTTCTTCTGGTGCATATATTTTTAACTAACGCAATATTATTTTTATAAGTCATAGAGCATAGAGAAATCTGAAGAGAAATCTTATCTGTGAGGGGGTGGGAAAGGCCGCCAACAATAATTTTACACTAAAACAACCCGTGTAATGCCGGGCTATAGAGAGAGAAAAGAAAAACTTGTCTTAAATTTCAAATAAGTGGAACAAATTTCGAAAAAGGGAAATTTAATGACATAATTATAGAAGTCACTCACATTTTGCGCGTGTACAAATACACACACAGAAATGCTGGGGTCATGAGGGAAAGAGAAAGCCCATGCAACGGCGCGCCATGCAACTAGTCTAAACATTAATAACACAACGAAAATATTTATACACTTCAGTCAAAGTATAAACATGTCTTCTGAGAAAACTTTAATTTCATCCTTTTCAAAAGAAAACAATGTTATAAAATGATAAATTTATTAAGAAATGATGCACACCAGAAAATATAAAGCCCTAATTTCACTTAACCGCTATAAAGTTTCTAAAGATTTAATAACTTTTACAATTTTGCTTAGTTTCTAGTTGTTCAGAATTACAAATAACTGCATAACTCTAAAAGTAATTACTCGATATTAATCATAGAAAGATACCTATTCAAAAATAATAATAAATAAATAAAACACACATTTTACATTGAAAAATTACATATAACTGAAGATTATATAAAAATAAACAACAGTATTTTATGAGATAAATATAACACACACAAAATTTAGCACATACAATCACTGGTGAGAAGGTAATTCTTATTTTTTTTATAAATTCGCATTCATTTTAAATTTACAATTATTAACCCATAAGTAAAAATAGTTCCAAAAGCGGATAAAAGAAATGTTTTTTTAAAGTAAATAATGTCACAAGCTGTCAAGTAAATTATCTTTTTCTTCTCGATTCGTTCTAGAAAGTATACATCTTTACCTCCACCCAGATTACTTTGATATTTTTCTATCAGTGATCCTATTGTTGTCTGTACTTTTAACAAGTATTCTGGAATCCTTGACAGACAAACTGTTAGCAAAAATATGATTACAGTTCCTGTGGAAGCGTTGTAAATTATTTCCACAATATAATTTAAAGGTATACTTGTTAAGAAATAATTGGAGAAGACAGTATAAAAATTTAAAAAACTGCACAACAGCAGCATAAACAATGGTGTTGACAATGTATCTTTTAATAGTTGTATTTTTGATTCGATATTGTTGTATGCATTTACAATTTCTAAGAATTTTTCAGGAATAACAGCGTAGTCAATGCCCAATAAATCGTCATTGAATTGGACGATAATAAGTCCATAATGGTAAACTAGTAAGCAGACACATAACACGAACAGACATGGATATTCCCCATATATTGTATAATGTATATATTCTGCCATATAATAAATCATTCGCTGGTATATTTTATTTTCTATCGGATACCTAAAAGTAAAGCCTTCGAATAATATTTCATCTTTCCCATCGTTTAGATAAAAAAGTAAACCAAAAATTAACCCAGGAAATACAGAATTAAACAAAAGAAAAAAACTTATTAACTTTGAATAATTTCTATTGAAAAAAGTTTTTGATAGATTAAGATTAGAGCGCAGAAAATTAATTAGCAAATGTAAGTTCTTCTTTTGATATAACATAGAATAATAGCAGAAAGTACATACAGCGATGTGAGAGAGATATCCAAAACCTGATTTTGCATCGATATAATGATTAAATTGCGTTGAAAATGCTATGAACAAGTACGTAACATATAGATGAAAAGACACAACGAAATAATATGAATAACACTTGAGAATTTTTCGAACATTTCTACTGAATTTTTTCTTTCTGAGTGAAACATTTATCCAAAGAGGAACATGCATAAAAATGCCTTTCGTTGAAATCTTGTTGATCATAATGATTATTTTAATATTAACTCTAAGTGAAGTTTTTTTATACAACTATATTTATTTCATAGAATTTAATAAGTTTTTAAGTATTTGTGTTCTGAAAACCACATGTCTTCCTATATATAGAATATAGAAGATATATATAGAAATTTGTGATGCCACACCATTTCATCAATGAGCAGGATCATCCATTAACATTCAACATCAATGAGCAGGATTTCCTGTTAATAAGAAAAGGAACATTAAAACTTCTAAATCAATATATATATAGATAGATTTGTAAAAATTTAATTTTTAATTTTTTTTACTGTTACAAATTTCAAATATATTTAAATATCTTAAATAATAAATATTTAACAAATCATGGCTCAATAAAAGTAATAAAATTAATTTATGTAAATTCTTCTAAACTTTTATAATTCATTATCTTAGGCATTGCTAAAGAAATTAACTGTACCAAAAAATATTCATTCTTCTTTGTACATTATAAATTACCACTACAATTTTGAAAAGTCTTATAGAGTTGAACGATTGTCAAACTCTTTCTAAGATTTTTCTAATAGAATGTTCGATGCCAATATATGTATTTATAAAGTAAGATTTAAAACATATTATAATAAGAAAAAAAACCCAGATCTATATAAGTCAGTAGCAAGAATAGACATAAACTTACTCCTCCTTTCAAAAAGTGAAATATGTAATGAAAGCTTAAATATTTATGTAAAGTATGAAATAAACGTAAAACTATAAAAATTAACTTTTTTTCCGTTTTCAGTGATAATTTTTTGAATTTTTATTATTGAAAACGGAAAAAAGAAGGAAAAAAAATTAAAGCCTTAATACATAATAAAATCTAGCACCATAGAATTGTTGACTGTCTGCGGCTATATTTTACTGATATTTTACTTCAATTGCTGATATTGAACATATAGTGAAATTTATGGTTCCTGTGCCCGTTGTCCTGATGACCTTTATTTCAAACTAATATCATTATTGATACATTTGACGCATTTTTAGAATAACGCATAATAACCAAAAAAGATAACATTTCTATTTGAGCGTTATAAAAAACCATTGTAGTTTGGGGTATTAAAATGAAGAATATATTAATCGAGCTCTTCTTAATATTGAATGTTCAAAGGGAATTGTGTGTGCGCTTACAAAATAAAAAAATACTCGTACAAATGCATTACAAAACGCACATAAATGTATTCGTCAATAAATGCATTTGTGGTAATTATACGACCGCCGTGCGCTTAAGACTGGCCTGTTAATAACATCGCTTTTGCCTGCTGTGAAATCATAGCTTTTGCTGATGACATTTTAGTTTGTTCCCAAGGTAGGGATATTTCTGAGACTTTCCTACATGCACAGGAAGCTTTGTGAACTTCGCTTCCGACTGGTCAAAAAGTTTTAAATTGGAATTTAATCCTGATAAAACCAGATTCATGGCTATTGAAAAACGAAACGTTTGCTATGATGCATTTCAGCTATATATCTCGATGGAACTCCCTTGACTATGGTAAAGCAAATGAAGTATCTTGGGGTTCTTCTTGATACTAAATTTTCTTGGAAGCAACACTTAAGTTACATATCCGAGAAATGTGACAAATTACAGCGTGGATTAAATCGGATTGCTCGCAACGTTCGGAATAAATTTCAATGTACATTCTCTCATTTATAAGCAAGGAATCGAGCTTTTCATTTTGTATGGCTCTAGAGTTTGGGGCGAGGCACTTAAAAAAAAGATGAATTCTAAGTATCTGCGACGCATACAAAGAAGGATACTTTTACGGGGCATATGTGGTTATCGCACAATAAGTTACGACTCAGTTTATGCTATTTCTGGCTTCCCTCCAATCAACATTACCATTCTTCATGATATTGCTTTTAGGGAAAATCTCTCTGCTTCTTCCATCTCTAATTATGATTGTATTCTGTCTCCATTTTTTATCCCTCATCCTTCAGAGAGGAGTGCCATCAATATTGTTCAATTTAGTGACAAGAGCACAGAAGATTTCCCTGTTATTTGCTATACTGATGGCAGTAAAATTGATGGAAGTGTTGGTTTCGCATTTGTTGTGTTCAGGAGTGGTGTTGAATCCGAGAACTTTCAATTTAGAATTCGTGATGAATGCACAGTTTTTGTAGCTGAACTTTTATGTTTAAATTTCGCCGTTAAATGGATCACTGAGCAAAATAGTGTCATCTCAGAATATCTCATCTGTACTGACTCTCTTTCCTCCTTGGATTCTCTTAAATGTATTTCTTCATCTAACAATATAATCGTCGAGATCCAGAAGCAATTTAAAAGCCTAAGAGATAAAAACATCAATAGATTTTGCATTTGTTCGCGGACACACGGGCGTTCTTGGAAATGAGCGAGCCGATTGGCTTGCAAAAGCTGCAACCAAGCGCAAAATTGACATTGACGTTAATATTCCTAAATCGTTTTACAAGAAGATCACGAATGAAAGAATAATGAAGTCTTGGAACCAAGAATATCTCATTTCTAATAAGGGGAGCATAACAAAAAAATTTTTTTCCCTCCATTAATAAGAGACTACCATGTCATCATTTTTACACTAACTACAAATTAACCCAATTTCTCACTGGTCATGGTAATTTCAAAAGCTACCTGAACAAATTTAATTTAGCTCCTTCATCTTTCTGTGACTGTAATATTGGTGGCGAGGAAAATGTAGAACATGTGATCCTTCTGTGTTCCAAGTATGTTAGAGAGAAAGATCATAAGACTGGCGTTCAAGAGACTCAACATTAATTGGCCACCGAATTTTCACCAACTTCTTTCCACCAGAAGTGCTTTCAAAAATTTCTGTAAATTTGTTGTAACTGTTTGTAATCCTTCTTAACTTCATTTTTTTAATTGTTTATTTCCCTTGAATGTGTGTTTAATACTTACTTCTGTAAGCCCCGTGTGATACTTTGTGGTGCACGGGGATTTTATAATTGTTTTCAATAAAAAAAAATAACATCGCATTTCTCAATGAATTTTCTGAAAACTTTATTCAAACTCCTTCCACTTCACTGAAACCAGTGAACTTTGTATTTTTATTTCGAGAGTCACAAATTTGAAGTTGACAATCGCAGTAAGGGAAATATCTACGCTTATATTTTCATAATAAAAGTTAGCCAGGAAAAAAAAAAGCTTTACCAAAGTGAGGCAAACTAATATTGCATTCTTCAATACCCCCCAAAAATGCTAAAAATCTTACTAATATTTCTATCAGCTATTATATATATGTACAAGTTATTATTATTGTATAACTATCAGTTTATATTCTCCTTCTGTGCATATACATACATACCATTAATTTTAAATATCAATGTACAACGTTTAGAATATTTCAAAAAAAATTAAATTAAATGGCTCGGATAATTTGAAAATGTTCGAAATGAATAAAAAAATAGAAACCGAATAGAAATTAAAGAAGAGAAATGGAAATTTAACTAAACTTTTTAGATTCACATTCACTTTTTTATGATATAAAACTATTACATTGCATATCTGTGTCAACAATTTTTTCGATAAACAATTTAACTAGGAATAACTTTTAAATCAAGGAAGAATAAAAATCAAAAAAAGGTTTAGAATTAAGATAAAAACGAAAAATCCTTTTATGAATAAACGTCATTGCCACTAGAGGATTTATGCATGCATACATAAATTTAATGCCATTAATCAACTATATATATTTTAAAATACAAAAACACATGTTTTGCTATATTTCACAAAAATTTTCAATGGTTATTAAAATAAAACTAATGCATATGAACTAACCACATGTAATTTAAGAGGATTAAAATAAAAATATTTAAGAAGCAAAAGCTAATAGTGTTTCAAGTTATTGGGTTTTCTTTCAAATTAACTTAATTTACTGAAGACTATAAGTACATTCAGTTTTTCAAAAAAACAGTGTATGTGTGCATTCCTTCATATATTCTAGAAAAATCCCATCGAAAAGTTTTCATATTTTTTAAATACCTTTTTAACTAGACTAGAAATAACATTGTACCAATCCTCACGAGAACCACATAAATGTTTACTAATTAACTGTTTTTCGGGTAAAGTGCATTATATAATTGTTGAAAAGGTTTTAGCCCAATTTTGCACAACATATTTAATGTATAAATTATTATAGCATTAAATTAAATATTGTAGAAGCTGAGGATTTTCTCTCTATATAAGCATTAAAATAACTCATTTGTTTAAGTATTTAAAAATTTTCAATGAACATTTTTACACATTGTTAAATTAAAAGCTTAAATTTAGTGCATGCAAATATTTTAAAGAATTTAATACGAACCTTTTCTTCCTTATAATATTTTATAATGAAATTATTATTTAAGGGTAAAAAATGAAGAAAATTCTATAAAAAAGTATTTAATTATTATTTAAACGTTTCGCATTATTGCGTCCTCATAAAAGAAGGTATTAACGACGCGAAAATTATTTATATGCATTGACAATTATTGGTTTATTGATTATGAAAAATCGATAAACTGAAAATGGATTTATTTAAAAGCATTTTTGTAGGAATACTTGCATAAAAAATACTTTCTTTACAAAAATTTTGAATTCTTAAGACTTTGAATAAAAGCATATAATTTCAAAAGGCGGTGTTGCAAGCGATCAATCAGTAAAAGATCATGTAATGGAAAAAATTTAATAAGAACTATTTTATTCAGTTTCAATAAATGACACAAGAAATATATCGAGGGATTCTTTGCACATTGTGTGTGACTCCCACATATATACTAAAAATCCGACTAAAATCTTCGAATAAAAATCCGACTCTTCAGAAGTCGGGATTATAAATTGACGAGATGAGTTGTCTAGGGGTAAGTATTAAAGGGTTAGTGATGAATTAAGGGAATCAAAGCCATTTAAACGCAGATACTTCATTTAAGTAAAAAAAAAGAATTTATTTCAAGTTAAAGGGGAAAATTTACAAAGGAAAAGAGGCAAGCAGAAATTAGATTATATGAAAGTTGAGTTATACCTTTAGAAGACGGGGAAATTAATTACCTTTCTCATGCTTGGACTGAAATCGCGCTGGACGTGAAATGCTTAAAAAACGTGACGTGTTGAACCGGCGGGGGTTAGTAAAC
>BMAU01011120.1:0-23362 GCA_019973935.1 Trichonephila clavipes | reverse complement strand
CTGCTGGCTTTGGTTGAGGCAGGTTGGCGTAGACGTCTTCAAAAAAGTGTGTGCAAGTTCAAAATGCAACAAAGCATTGAACAGCGTTACGCAATCAGATTTTGCGTTCGCCTCGGAAAATCCGGGTGCATCAACGCTGGAAATGATTCAGCAAGCGTACGGCAGGGAAAGTTTATCGGAAGCTCAAGTTTTTAGATGGCACAAAATGTTTAAAGAAGCCGGGAGAGGTCACCCGTCAACATCAGGAACCGCAGAAAACGAACAACGTGTGCGACATTTGCTGAACACGGACCGGCGTTTAAGTGTTCGCATGATCGCAGAACAGCTAGGAATGGATAAAATGGTTGTGCACAAAATCATCAGGTAGGATCTTGGGATGAAAAGATTTTGCGCCAAATTCGTGCCGAAAGTTTTAATGAACGTTCAAAAGCAAAACCGTGAGTCTGTTTCAAAAGATCTTTTGGAACGCATTGAAGAAGACCCTCATTTTTTGACAACGTCATTACTGGGGATGAAAGTTGGTTCTTTTTCAGTACGACCCCGAGACAAAATGTCAGAGCAACGAGTGGCATACTCCGCAATCGCCTCGACAGAAGAAAGCTCGCATGTCCAAGTCGAGAATGAAAACAATGTTGATTAACTTCTTTGACAAGAACGGTGTTGTCCACTCGGAATTTGACCCCGAAGGACAAACAGTCAATGGTGTCTTCTACGTGGAAGTGTTAAAAGATTTAAGCGATGGGTCAACCAGGGAGATCAGAAATTTCCGCCAATTGGAAGCTCCACCACGACAATGCGCCATCTCACACCTGCTTCGTAGTTACCGAGTACTTGACAAAAAATGGCATCGCAACAATTTCCACAGCCGCCCTATAGCTCCTACCTTGTCCCAGCAGACTTTTTCTCTTCCCCAAAGTGAAAACCGCCCTCCAAGTGCGCCTCCATGGGACCCTGGATGATATCAAAAGGGCTTGCACGCATGCTCTGAAGGATGTTTCGGTTGGTGACTTTCAGCGTGCGTACGAAGCGTGGAAACGTCGCCTGCAGAAGTGTGTTCATACTCAAGGGCATATTTTGAAGACTACTAAAGTTTTTAGCGATATCTCTAATAAATTATTTTTGTGGACTTATTCTCATTACTTAAAAGTACACACCCTGTATATCTTCAGTAGCAATCTCACCTGGCTCAGTATATCTTCGCTCCTTCTCTCTCTCAAGCTAGAAAACCTCGCCTATTTATAGTAAAGTTAATTTACGTATCACAATTTTCTTCTTTCGAAGGGTTGGTTGTGAATAACGCGAATTGATAGCCCAAAGATTTCTAAGAGGATTAGTTGGAGAAAACGCGTATAGATCCATCATATACATGTTAATATAATACAAAAAAACGCGTGGTGTCAAGCGTCCGTCCATAGTTCAATCGGCAGAGCGGTGGACTGTAACTGGTTAACAGCAGGTATCCATAGGTCGTTGGCTCAACGAAGACATTTTTGAACGCATGTATCAATTAAAAATTAATCATTTATTTTGAAAAAAAAAAATAGTGATTATCTTTAGTAAAGTTTTTGTTGAAAGAATTTTGTTCTCACTGCAAAATATTCTCACACTTGATTTTGTCGTGAACTTCTTTTTCGGAATATTTAAATAACTTTTCACATTACTGAGATGGTTTTAAAACCTCCTTTCTCTCTTTCTGTGTTTTTGGTTGTGAGAAACACCCTGGGTTCCACTCTGGACACTAAGATTAACTTGAGGCAAAGAATGATCAGACGCCATTTTCAGAATAACAAATTATATTTATTCTCTTAGTTCAAATATCAACCTTCTAATAACAAATATTCAACTATATGTCTACGTCAAAGAGATTTACCTTCACTATTAAATTAAATTACGAAATATGAAATTAATCAATTACTAAGCTCAATGTCGAACGGGTTTACCGGAATAGGAGGTCCGAGAAATACATGCAACATGAACTATTAACATTCATTAAAGTTAACTAACTTTATTATATCTTAATGCTTGTGGTCAGATAGACTAAGTTAAAATATATCATCTGGCTGTAATGTAGTTCTCTCCAAGTAGATTAATCTTTCTAGGGCTACTTCGCTGAATAATAACAGCAATACTCTAATCTCTTAATCCACTTGAATCTTCCTAATCTCGTCACTACTGCTCCTGGCTCAATCACCTTCTTAAAGCTAACTCACAACGCTCTCCTTAAATACCCTGTCCGATTTGCATATCCCATTTTCTTCTTTTAGAGGTGATTGGAAATATACGCGAATTTACAATTACCAAAGACGCCTAAGAGTATTAGTGGAAAAGTGCCGTAAAGATTCGTCACATAGTTACTTAAAAAGTTCTAATTGAATATGTAGCACCATGCGTGTGACAGTACGTTCCGACTCGGTTCCACCCCAACTTTGAAGGAGAATACCGTAGGGGTGGTCAAGGGCCTCCCACATCCCTTCCACGAACCTCACGAGAGGATTTGTGGCTCGACGGCTATTTAGAGTACTCCTATGCCGTAAAGGCACTATACAATTACAATCATCCATGTCACCCATCTCGTATAGTAGATAGTAATGTTGACTACTGTGCCGTAGGACCTGGGTTCAAATCCCGGTGAAGGCTTTGATGTTTGTAATTTATAGTGCCTTTACGGCATAGGGCTACTCAAAACAGCCTTCGAGCCTGCAAGTCCTCTCATGAGGTTGGTGGAATGGGAAGAGAGGTGGGAGTCCTGACCACCCCCGGGGTGTTCTCCTTCAAAATTGAATGAAACCGAGCTAAATTGTACTGTATGGTGCTCAAGGCTACGGCTAACGACTGGCGTTCATATAGCCCCTGGCTATGAAGAATTTCGTTGTCCCGGATGTAATACAGTCGAGGTCACGTGGCATAAGAAACAACAATTATCCATGCTTTCACCGGGATTTGAACCCAGGCCCTACGGCACAGCAGTAACCGTCGCTAACCCCTATAACGGATGGTCGACATATTCACTATTTAAATCTTCGAATCAGTGACTATTAAAAAATTTAAAATCAATAAGTCTACAAGTCTTCTCAGAAAACTGTGCAGTTATATAAGCATTTCAGCTAAAATGTTTTTATCAGTACAATTAGACTATTCCCCTTTATTAAAATATAAACATAAAAATAACATTTTTGAATGAGAAAAACAGTATAATTGGAATTTATTTGACAATTTAGAACATGGTTAAAAATTTTGTTGATTATTAAATAATCAACTAGTACGTGTAAACAGTTTCATAACTTCCCTAGAAGACATTTTCAATATCAATTCAGAGAAATAAAATCAACTTGGAGATTCGCAACACTTTTCTCATCCTACATTGATAAGTAGGATGAGGTGAGTTAAATATGAACCGGATTGAAAATTTTATCTCCAAGAAGTCTGCAAAATGAAATAGTCTGGAAAATCCACATCCTTAATGCTCTCGAATAAAATACTCAACGGAATTTAACCTTAAAATCACATACGGAGACTTGGTAAACTTCTCCTGGTGGCTCTCATGGACTAAACTCATTACAACGGGTAATGTGGGGGATAACTTGGTAGATATTTGCTGATAAATGCACAGAATACCAACATATGCTTCTCCAAAAGTCATTTGCCTTTTAAAAAGATTTTTTTTAAATCACGTAAAGTTGATGAAAATAATATTTTTGGAGAAAATTATGATTCAGATATTAGCTAAAGTTACTCTAGGATGCCATAAATCATTACGGATTTGGATTTAAGAGTAGATTATGTTCCTTTTTCATGAAATCAGAATATATAGTAGGGAATATACATAAAAGTATATTTGAAAAATTTTAGAATGCCTAATTTTAAATTTTTATTGATTTTAGAGATGGAATTTGACTGGCATATATTAATTTAGGCAAAGAAATAAATATAATTACTCTTTATCAGAGCATTTGAATTCAATCAAGACTACCATTCATTAAAAGAAGATTTTTTTCACCCTAAAACATTTAAAAAAATCAATTTGTGAGGCGTCAATATCCATCCATTAACGCTACACCTTAACTGCGTGCTAAAACTTTCACCTATAATCAACACTTTTTAATTACGAAAGTACCCTATTTGCTTTGAAAGGAGACAACCGATTTCTTAGAATTCCTTTCAGAATAAAAAAAAATAAGTAAAATTAAATTGAAAAAGATCTTGATTGTATTGATAAAATCAAAGAAGTTACTTTTTTTTGATAATAAGCTTTATTTCATGCATTATGGTTAAAAAAAAGAGAAAGAACTTACACTTGGCAGGATTATAGGATTCTGTAATTTAGCTTTATGAATATATATTTATTCAATTCCCCTTTTCGCCGGATTCGCAAGTACATAGTGTTATACGCTGGTGAATACAAATTAACGACTAAGTTTAGAAATTAAAATATCAGAAAACAAGCTAACAGAATGAATTAAAAGGTCAATAGGGTCTGTGTGCTTATGTCAACGATGGGCATTAAGTCGATCGTGATCAACTGGTGAACCACCTAGACATTCTGAGGTGACCGCCTTTACTAAGACCTGAGATGCGCATATTAAAAGAAATATTTGTTAGACTGGAGAATCGGTTTTACATTCGATGCGACTTTACCTAAGCAAATGATTCGATAAAGTGTCATTGATAAGGCAATCATTGGAAGCGCACAACACAGTCACCGCCGCTGTTGGGGAGAAAAGCGATCACTGCAATGCCAGTTGTATAAATAAAATTTTCTCCACACCCCGACTGAAGGAGAGAATAGACGTTGATGATCAATTCTTCCCGTGATAGCACGGGTTTAGCTTTGAGACATGATCCCGTACCCCACACTTCCACGGCATTGGGTTCTCGTGCTGATGTTGTATTTTGCGATTTTATGGGATTCGGGAGCAAAAAAAAAAAAAAAAATTAAGCACGTATGCCGTATCGGCTTACGTAAGTTCTCTGCTCGCCGCATTGAATGTGTCTACGGTCTAGCAGTCGCTCAAAGTTGTTGAAGAATTCGACTTGACAATTTTGTGTTACTTGTGTTTTTGTAGTAAAAATAGTAATCTGTCTTATTTTTAAAGAAGGGTACAATGCCGAAAACAAGTGTTAAGAAAATAAAACATATGCTTTTAATACAGAATAAGCACGCCTGCATCACTGGGAGGACCCCTGGGACTCCCTAAAAGCTTTAAAAGTAGCCTGTGCACTGGAAAAGTCCGCCCATCCTTGGCTTATAGCACTAGAAGAGAGTTTTGAAAGGCTGTAAAGCACACTGGAAGTGCACACTCAGCATTTCTGAAAAGCGATTGCATGATGTACCTAATTTGAAACGACGTTTAGTTGTTGTTTCAGTGTGATATGTCCAGCAAGTAGTTTAATGCTATTGGATATCTGGATGACCTTACAAGAAATCGAATGGTCAGGAAGTTGGAGTTGGATGAAGAATCATTAATATGGAGTTAGATAGTACTGGTGGTCGCGCGTCCACGAGCAGCCACACGAGAGAAATTATAAAATATATGCAACAGACTATTTCTGCTACATGTATTGTCAACATTATATTCACCAGACAAATGAGTTAAGTTCTGGTTAGCTATGAGATGGAATAATTTTTTTATCAAAAAGCTATAAACTGGATGCTTCGGTTTCTTTCCAATTGTGCTCGAAGTTAATTTTTGAGAAGTCTCTTTTTATACATTGGTTCTCATTTTGGAAAGTTTTCTTTATTTGTTCCGCGTTCTTACATCTTGGATATTTTAAGTATTATTTGTTCTGATTTGGAATGCTTTCGAACAATATTTCTTTAGAAAAAATGTCTGCTGCTATTTCTATGTGGAATATCATTGTTAAAATATTTTATCTTGTCTCATAGGACACATGTAATAGCAAAGAATGTTAGATCACAATAGAGCGGGAAAAAAAGCAGTTCAGGAGCAAATAGTTTTACCATGGACATGGTGAAAGGAAGGGATTGGCCTACACGTTAAATCTCAGCTGAGACCTACATCGATGCGTTCACGATGCATCGGCTCTAGCAAAGATGGATGGAAGAAGAAAACGCGGCAAGCTTGAGGTTTGCCATTGAAGCCAGAGTGGCATTAGCACTGGTGGATAGACGCATCGTTCTGCAAGTTGCTGCGGTCTCGCAAGCTAATTCACGGCCGCTATGTTAAGAAAGCATAAAGATACTTTTTGATGTTCCTATATCCATTGGATGTTACTCATCCAGTTACTCATCAATTGGATTCTAGTCGTCTGCACGCATAGCATCCATCAGGAAGACTGCACAGAGTACTCCGTTTACAATGAAACTGATCAAGAGTGACGAGGACAATTAGATGGCACGGGGTCGAGTTCTCAGACAAAGTCACGACGCCTTTTTCTGTTCAATGATAGTAGTCTTATACGTGTGTGGATAGTTATGAGAAATAATTCTGATCCTTATTTGTCACCCACCGCTCAATAATGAGGCCCTATGATTTGGGGTGCCATCGCAAATGATTTTAGATTTTTTGGCTCATATGTTGGGCAATGTAACGAGCCATCGATTCGGGAATCATTTGATGCAGCCCATTACATTCGAGGGTGTCCAGTGACCAGTAGATTGCGTCAAACCGCATACTGCACAAACCAGCCGACAAGCTTCACAAGATGTGCAGAAATTTAAATGGTCTTCATTGCCCCATACCTCTCACTAATTAAATACTTTTGGGACGCGGTGGACTCCGCACATGTGCGCAGTTGCGTTCAGAAGACTAACTGTGGCAAAATGGTAGGTCTCTGGCAATGGTCTGCCTCTGTTACGTCCATTAAAACCCCTGAATAAACACTAGATTAATGTGTGTAAAGAAGATATTTTTGATTCGTTTCCCACAAGAAAATAGAGCGAATTAGAAAAAGGGGAAGGATAATTCGGTAAAAAGTAAACCGATGGATTTCATTAAAAATACATCGTCTCTGTTTATCAACCTCTATTCGAAGAATTGGTCTTTCGCCTAAATGCAAATCCCAGAAGCCTGTTTCTTTTAGTTAAAATAAGATTTTCAGAAGTGTGATGAAAAGAATGATAGCTAGGTATAAAAATATTATTCATGAATAAATTTAGGAATAGATTGGAAGAATTGCTAACGCTTTTTATGCAAATAATATACCGTAAAAATCCGGCTTATAACGCACACTTTTAACACAAAAAAATAAGATCCAAGAATTTACGGGTGTGAGTTATACGCCGGGTATAAAATGACAAGTACAAAATAAAATAAGAGATGAGTATAAAAGTAAATTAGTCTTCTCTCTCTCTCTCTCTCTCTCTCTCTCTCTATATATATATATATATATATATATATATATACATAGATCGAAATATTGTTTCTTTAAAAGAAATTACATACCTAAACAGCTTAAGGGTTATAACTCTAGAAATATACTATTTTTTCGAAATCCCTGGAAAACAACTGGAATAAATGAGTTGAAAACATATTAATATTGAATATATACTTCTCAGATTTCTTCATAAAAAGGGGTGTGCGTTATAATGCGAATATACGTAAAAATGAAAAATTTTCAGCTTGAAAGTATAGGTGTGGGTATACGCCGTATTTTACGATAATAATAAATACTGGATTTGATTCAAGTGTTAAATGCCATCTTCTTATACAAGTGCTTCTCAAACTTTTATTGTTTTGCCACCCAATATTCAATCAAATTTCCATCGCGCCTCCTTATATACAATAACTATGTTTTGAATTCAATACTTTGATGCTGAAGCTACAATACGATTTTTTAACCTCTTAAGTATCACTGGCGTATATATACGTCTCACTCGGCAAAACGTTAATTGTCCTGTGCGTACATCTCTATCTGTTCAGTATAATCTTTTTCTGTGCACTGCTATCCATAAAAGAATTATTCAAGGCCTTAGAATGCAATTTAAGGACTTTGATAGAGTTTGCGAGAAAGGATTTACTTATTTCAGAAGATTTGCTTATTTATTCCTTTTCTTATCCCCCTCAATATATACATGCGCTATAGTGCATCTACGGAAAAACGGTGTCATTGGGGAGTGTATTGTGTAACTTTTTAACCCGACAGCTAAGGGATTTATTATTATAAACAGTACAAATTAATAAGATAATTGTTAGTTTTTGTATCTTATTTTATATATGACAATCCCATGGGGTCACCGGTATTTATTAAACTTGTTTTTAATTGCATTGTTAAATTAATTATATAATACATCGTGCAGTACTGATACATTTATAAGTGTATTATATCCGGTGCACATGTTAATTTTTATTTTTTATTATGTTTAAATGTATATTTCGTTTGTTTACTTCCAGCAGTGTAAATGTGCATTTTACATTCGTCATTATGTCAATGTTTTTTCAGTAAATTAATAACTTTTAAAATAATCTATTGTTTTCGACTTTTTCAATATGCTTGCGGCCCCTCGTAGAGTTATTACGCCCCGGGCCACAGTTGAGAAACGTTGTCTTATACAGATAATTAAATACTCTTTGTCAGAAACATAGTAAGACAAATATTTTTAGTAATGGTAATAACTCTTTAAAGTCTAAAGTAAATAATAAAAGTAATAAATCTTTTAATACTGACTTCTTTTTATGTTTATAATTTAAGGAATAATATATTTTGAAACAAGAAAAACTTTGAGTAATAATTTTTTAAGAGGAAGGATAGTTATATAAATTTTTTTTTCAATTTGTTTATTGATGTTTTGCTAGATACCTCCAAAACTTAACATATTAATTAAAAGCGATGTTGTTGTTGTTTTCAAACCCCTTGGAGCAGGAAAGCCTACGCAAGTCATTTGACCTTTCCGCGTAAAGTCACACACCAGGCCCTTGCTCTTCATACAACTGTCGCAGGGAAATGCCCCAGCAGTCAGAAGATGAACAGGAGAAGCGAGGAGAGCAAGGACGGGTAAGAAAGACTTTATCCCTGCACAAAAGTCATACAACACAGATTTACCGCTTCTAAAGCGCGCCAAGGCCATCTGATGAGCCCTAGGGCCTGCACTGTATATATAGACCAGGACTCATAGCTGCGTACCGGTGGTAAGCAGGAGAGTCTCCGCCAAGTCAAATTTATTTTATTTCTTTGGAAGGAATGAATTTCCGTATGGAGTTAAGACAGTGGAACTGGGATAGGAGATCACATCCCCTACCAGCCAGCTCATCAGCGACTTCACACCCACATGTGATGGAATCACATGGAGACATACTTGTTTCTCTCTGACCAAAGCCTAACTAATTTGGAAAAAATATCTAGACCAGTACTGTCCATAATTTTTGGCCAATTCTTCAAATATTGGATGGAGCTTTTTGCTGTCTGTCAGGATCAGAATACTGTCCTTGTAACAGTTGAGAGCATGATCGAGAGCACCACTAATAGCACAATGAGTTACGATCTAAAGACGGAACAGTGGTCAGGATTCCTGATGCCGATTTTAACGTCGTTCCCCGTGTTATAAAATACACTGCTCTACCCGTATCCCGGTTGTCATGGACCAAAAAACGTGCATAAGAAATAGATTTTTTCCCAAAGTATGCTCATTTTTTCAAAAATCTTACAAAAACTTAAATAATAGATAAGAGAGATACAGAAGAAAAAAATGAGGAAGCAGCGGAGTAATCAGCAGCCGTCAGAAAGTTTTTTTTAGCGACTAATATTGTAACATTTTTTTAAAATTCAAATTCAAACTATAATAAATAAATAATAAAGTAGTTATTTTCTCTTGACGTACAATGGCATGATTTTAGCAATTACTATATGTAAAAATACATATTTTTTATAAAAATAAATATCTACACTTTAAAAAACTTTCTTACATATATAATGCATTATATGTAAAAGATGTATGGATGGATCCACAAATATGTGTTGGATGGGAGATGATATGTTGGATATATCTTACAGATGGATCGAATATGTTGGTAGTACGACAGGTGGAATCCCTTTAATCAAGCAGGGTTTCAAAATCCTTTTGGGTATAATGAGGAAGGTTATAAATTACGTTCTTTTGAAGGTTTTATTCATTTTATCTAGCTAAGGTTTGAAATTGCTAAGCTCGTTGCCAACAGCTCGTACATTGTTTTCATTCTGATTTTTGTGAAAACAAAACATATACAAAACAAATATACTTTTTTCGAACCTAAGCCACCATTGAGTCTAAGCCATTTCTAAACAAATTTTCAGCACGTTTTTGTGGAAGAAAAACCTAGTATAACATGATTTATCGATATCCGATGTTTGCGAAATTCAAAATAAATAGAGAAGAGAACTAATAAAGTTGAATAATTAATTTATTTACTAGTATTAAGGTATCAACTACGTTCGGAACCAGCGATTTTAAAAAAGCGCATAAATGGATAATTTTCATGATATTTAGAGTCACTTAGATTAGAATATATACATAAAATAGTTTTAAGGACATTTTGACAAAAAATTTATTTAAATACAATATTTTGGCGTAAAATTAACCTAGAATAATCTTTTTTCAAATGTTCTCCTTTTTGTGAAAAATGGTTCGATTATAATAATATTTCATACCTGTGCATAGCTCCAGATTTCTCTATAGAGGCTCAGCTACATTTTGGAAAAATTCACATTATTTTCAAAGTTACCAAAGTGCCTCCTCTGCTGTCGTAAAATATAAATAAACCCACTTCTAAGTTATATATTTAAAAAATTCTAGTTGAGCCTCTGAACAGAGTTCACAGGCTATATTCAGACAAAATATTATTCTAATAGAAGCATTTTTTTTCAAAAGGAGAACATTTGAAAAAGATTATTCTAAGTTAATTTTTTGCCAAAATATTGTATTTAAATAATTTTTTTGTCAAGATGATCCTTTTAATTTTATGCATATATTCTAATCTAAGGAGCACTAAATATCGTCATTATCCATTTATGCGCTTTTGAAAATCATGGTTCCGAACGTAGTCGGATACCTTAAAGTCTTTTATATTCATACATGAACTTGTAATTGCTCTAACCTTTAGGATCAATTTCGCTTCATCTAACGAACTTTCCGCCTTCGAGTCTAAATTGGTACCCGATTTTCAGTAGTATTAACATTGGAAAAAATAGTTAGGCTTTCATTTTTTTTGAAAAAACAAATACAAAATTTTGAAAAACTGAATATAATTAAACATATAAGGATAAATTTCATGCATTTCTATTAATGAAGATCCCAACATTTGAGCAAAAAAAATGTTTAAATCGAACTTGCTGTAATCTACTTAAGAACTGTAGAATTTAAAACACGAATTAAAAATACGTATGACGCACGTGAATGACTAGCTTTCAAATAAACGATATCAATAGAATAAGAACTCGATGAAAATTCTAATTAATACGCACAATTTCTAAAAATGAAGCTTTTACTTTGAAAATGTGTTACTTTTAATAAGTGCTAGGAATAGATTTTAATCAAATGCTACTTAACATGGTAATGAGATTTAATTTGAAGTAACAGTTTGATGTTATTCTTCAAATTAAATCTCGACCACCATGATAGCTATACTGACGGTAAAATCTATTCTAACGCTCAATAAAGCCAACTGCGGCCTAGTAAGCACTATTTCAGAAATCCTTAACGTATGTCAGGAATACTCATCATTTTCTTATTCTGTTGATATCGTTGACGTATCAGTTGCCATATTATTAAATCGTTTTAATTCCCTGGTTTAACTATTTTTTGCTCAGATGTTGAAGATTCGACCAACTGAAACCGTATTATGTACCATATTCAGTACTATTCGGACCTCAAGAACTGTGACCACAATTTTCCCGAAAATATTCAATACCAGTATTAGCGAAAATAAATTATTCGAAGTGAAAAATTGGACCAGATCAGTGATCTGGGGGCGAAGTGACCACAGTTCGTGTAATATAAAGAAGCGCAAATCTCGACCTTTGCGTTCAGGAACCATGATTTTCAAAGAAAACATAAATGGATAATGATCATGACCAGGTCAGAATATATGCATAAAATTGTTTACAGACATTTTGACAAAAAAAGAATTATTTAAATACAATATTTTGGCAAAAATTAACTTGGGAATAATCTTTTTCAAATGTTCTCCTTTTTGTGAAAAATGCTTCTATTAGAATAATATTTTGTCTGAATATAGCTCAGAACTCTGTTCGAAAGAGCTCAACTGGGATTTCAAATATAACTTAAATATTTTTTACGGCTTAAGCGCACATGTGCAAGTAATGTAATTTTTCAAAAATGTGATTGGCCCTCACTAGAAAGAATCTGAGCTTTATCTCCAGGCAATATTGTCCTGTCGAGCAATTTTCTGAAAAATTTGTTGAAAAGACGACCTGAACGACACCTTGTGTATTTAAATAGTTTTGTCATATTTTATGCAATATGATACAATCTAAGTGATCTAAATATCGTAATTATCCATTTATCGCTTTTTAAAATCACGGTTCAAGCAGCGGATAGACTATATATACTAATTAGGCATAAAATTAATTATTCAACTAATATTAATATATCTGCCCATTTTGAACCTACCTAACGCGAGATCAGCCGTCGACATACTAGGTTTCTCACAAACGTCAATTGGCGCAGGAAATGGCGAAATTTCAATGGTGGCAAATTCCATTTACATCAACGTATATTTTGTTTTCGCAAAATCAGAGATAAGCAATCAGCTACGAAGCTGATGACAACGGCACTGTGATTCAGGCGCTGGCTGGGTAAGGCATTCGAAAGGCATTTTATGACAACTCCTCTCCACCGCAGCGCGAAAACCGCAGCTGATGAGGGATACACTGTCTTTCTGACGCTGTCGTTCGTCTCAATAAGATGTATCCTTTTATATCATCTACACATCCAACATATTTATGATCCGTATCCACCATCTTTACATATAACCATTATATAATGTGAAGATTTTTAAGGAATGTAGATATTTATTTTTATAAAAAATATAATTTTACATATAGTATTGCTAATCATGCCGTGTACGATCCCAGGAAAATAACTACTTTGTATTTGACTGCCTGGTTGGTTACAGGCAAAAAATGTTTTGTGACCAGTCGCTGCCTTTGCGACGACGCTGTTACTCACTGGCACGTATCTATAACATCTGTCGGCTGGCACTGGCAGATTTTTGAATGGCATACTTTGTGGGAAAGAAGTCAGCCTGTATGCATCTTTGATCCATAACGATCGGCTGTGCTATGGAATTTCGGCGTTAATCGGCATCAGAAATCTGACCGCTGTTCCGTCAACGATCGTAACTTTCGGTAGCTGACCAGTGGTAACACTCGTCATCTTTCTCAATATTACAAGAAGAGACGACAACAACTCATCCGTATTTGAAAATTGGCAAAAATTATGGTCGGTGTCAGGCACTGGTCGAAGCTGAAGTGTCTCCGGTGGTTCCATCATCGGCGATGAGCGGCTGTTCGAAGATGTGATACGACCATGATCTTCCAGCCCATGCGAAGGCTAAACTAAAACTCAAAAGAACAAGTAGAGACACGACAAACCTCTTTACCGCAGCTATGATCCTGATCACCACGTGCCGGGAGATTCAGGAACAAATCGAATGACGCAGCGCGCGCGCACAAGCGATATTTATTGTAACACATTGCGAGAGATAAGTATTTCTTTACCTATCGCTATATGCTCTCGCTTCTCGACTAAATCTTCGAACTTGCTGAGCATTCCGTTACGATTCAGTAATGAACACGATGTGAGCACGCGATCGCTGGTGTGAACAACAATATCATCAGTTTGGGTGTCTAGCAAGAAACATCAATGACTCCTTTCTAAAAAATTGCGTACTCTTTGTAACAAAATATTGATATAAACCTTGCTGCGGGTAGGCCCAACATTACTAAAATATTTGTCTTAATCAATTATCTGTATGAGGCAACATTTCATATGGAAGAATACTCAATGGTCGAAAACAATAGTGTACAAAGTTTACTGAAAAACATTGACATAATGACATCCACTTTACTGTAGATAAACAGCAATATACGTTCTAACATAATAAAATAAGGCCAACATGATGCGCTGATATAATACGCTATAAATAATATCGTTTGCACATTCGCGGTGGTTTAACAATGTTTTTATCGCGATAATCTATAAAATAAGATATAAAAACAGCGCAATATGTAATTTGTACTGTTTATAATAAATCCCTTAGCTGTCGATTAAAGATTGCTCCCGGCGGCTCGTTCCCGCCAGTATGGTACTAATCGGAGAATGAAAGGCGTCGCCACAAATCAAGCGTTGATTCGAACATGAATTATTAACAAGGAGGCGCGATGAAAATACGGTCGAATGACAATTGACAAGATTTGAAAACTCACTATTATCAAGAAGATGACGTTAATTACTGAATCGTCAGTATATTCAAATTCAGGCTCGGCGTATATTACGCCTCCTCTTTCGAAGCCTGGAAAAATTTTTCATTTCGCGATATAACACGCAGAGAAGAATCTGATTATTCAGTGTTAATATGTTTTCTTCATTATTCGGTTATTTCCGGATTTCGAAAAAATATTATATTTCAGGGGATTATATTTCAGCGTAATCAACATTTGTACGAAAAACAATGACTCGTCTATCGCATATATCGCCAGCAGCAACAGCAATAACATGTATCAATAACGCGCCAGAGAGAAGAGAGAGAAGAAGAGAAGAAGAAGAAGACAATTTACACCCATACTCTCTTATTCATTTATTTTTTGTTTTATCATTTGCCACCACTTGACGTCGCAACTCACATGATCTTATTTTTTGTGTTAAGAAAATGATGGTTGTCAACTTTCGGGTTACCCGACATCATCCTTTGCATGCTTTGATTAATATTTTCTTTCCAATCTATTCCTGATTTGACATGAGCCTGTATTACCATACTGCTATCGTAACAAATGCACTTTCTGTGCAGCTAAGAAACGAGCTCACCGGATTACGACCACGAGCAGTGTCTTCGAATATTGACTTTGAGACGACTGTGTTTTTATTGAAATCCCATCGTTACTCCAGCCCTTTCAATTCATGATATAACGTGAACGATCAAATATACAACACGTCAGTATTCGGGTGCGGACGTCAGTATAGTACCGACCCCGCACGATCAAATATTCTGAACTGACTTTGCTACTCAGCGGAGTCGTTCTGAAAGTGACGGTGGTGGTATGGATTGTGGTAACTGGCCCTAACGCATCAATGACTTGTCGGCTGATTCGGCTGCGAGCATGCGGTTTGTCCCTACTGATCTGTACCATCGAATGTATTGGGTGATTCCCGATCGGCTGGCTCCGATACTTAGCGAAAAATCACAAAATCATTTGCGTGGCCGTCATGAGACCTCGATATTGAGCGGTGGGCATTAAATGAGATCATTGACTACCATATCACCCACGCATATCATTCTGTCATTGAACGAAAAAGATCGTATTTATCTACGACTGCTATCTTCATTGATATGAACTCGACCAAACGAACATCTGTCGCGATATTTCTGATGCTGCGTGCGGTGGTGAATGATGAAACCAGCTGGATGACTTTATCCAATGGATACAATTTTGTCAGAAATGCTTTCTTGCTGCCAGCGACGAGATCCGCTTTGGTTTTTAACAACTGCCGAAATTTGCGTCAATCACCGGTGCTAATGCGCCACATTTCAATCAAGCTGCTGCGTTTTTCTTCTTCCGTCCCATCATAGAATATCATCGTGTGAAACACCATGATGTAGTCAGCTGGTGGCGTGGTGAGTAACCTTCCTTTGCCTCCTGGAACTGCTTTCAGCAACCAACTGATCTAACTGATCCACTACGCTGACCCATGTGTCTATGAATATTTTAGCTAATATTTAGAAAACAAGACTCAAACCGCAAAGAAATATTGTTCAGCATTCAAATCAGGCTGAAATCAATACCAAATGTCAAGATAACCAGAGCTGCCAAGGACAACAAGAAAACTTTTCAAGCTAATGCCATCAAAAGAGACTTCTCAAAGAGCCAACTCGGCACAGTGAAGAAGGCAGCATCCGGTTACTTTTTGATAAAGAAGCATTCCATGACTGCTCGTTTATCTATTACATAACGGCGAAAATGTCATTATATATTTATAATTTTACTAACAAACGGTAACTTCGCCATTGTACTGTCATTTCCGCTGACCGAAGTAACAAATCGAGGCGCGTCATTCGCTATAGTCAAATCGAATCTGTCAACCAGCGATGACTACACTTTTAGCTGGACATATCGCACTGTGGCAAACGTGGACTCAAGCTCCAGGCATCATGCGATCGCTTTTTCCGAAATAGCGATATTTATTTTCTTCTGGCAAACGGAATCAGACGATGATCATAACTCCACAAGCTGGTGGGGGTCCCGAGCGTCTTTATTTATATTAAAAGCATGTTCTTCTTGGCACTTGTTTTCGGCGTGCATGGCTAACGGATGCCACTGCAAACACGAAGTAACACAAGGTGTTTCGAATCAGTGACTCGGCGACTCGCCGACATCGAATTTTTCAATGGCGGCGTGGCTCGATGCGACTATACGTCAACAGTAAAAAGCGATCCCGGCAAGATGCGAAATCGGCATCGCACGAACCTAATGCAGTATTGAGTACAGATCATGTGCTCAAAGCCGCGGAAGAAATAAATCAGCGCATTCTCGCTCATTATCGAGATTATTGAAGAAAGGCTGTTATCGGCACATTGCAGTGATCTTTAGCGGCATTATTCGACCGATAAGCCAGTGTTACATATCAATGACGCTTTATCGATCATTTGCTTGAGTAAAGTCGCGTAAAAAACGGTTCTCAGTCTACCCAAGTATTTCAACGTATCAAATGCAGGCAGGCGATCACTTCCGAAAATACCGGGTAGGTTCGCCGGTTGATCCGCGATAAATCTGACGCAAGCTCCGACGCACGGTTCTACTGACCAGCTTGTTTACTCTGATGACACAGGCTGCAAACGAATAGACCATTATTGTTCACCGTAACACTCTTCCGCGCTGCGATCCGAGAAGATTGAACAAATATGTATTCGCCAAACTGACCCACGAGATCTGCCGAAGATGTGGTTCTTTCTCAAGCCGCTGTCGTAATCAAGCGTCTCGAAAAGTGACTTCTTGTTTATCATTGATCAGATGTTTCGAACTGGCTATATTTTTTTATTCTGAAAGGAATCAAAGAAATCGATTAATCACCTCTCCTTTCGAAGCAAGCAAATTGCGCGATAAAGGGTGTTGATATCGAAGATGAGAAGTTTTCTTTTGGTCAAGTGGCATAACAGTTAATGGTGGATAATGAAATCTCTAAATTGTTTTTAATAAGTGAAAAATCTCTTTTTAATGAATGTTAATTGATTAATTCAATAACAAATAATTATATTGCTAATCAACTATGCCAGTCTGTTTCATCTCAAAATCGTAAGTAAAGTCAGAGACATTCTAAGAATTTTCAATATATTTACAATGTGCTATTCTATATATTCGATTTCGTAAGGAAAAAAAATCATAGTAGATAAATTGATAAATCTAGAACTTTTTGGCAATATCTGGTCATAATTTGCTCCCGAAATATTATTTTTCATCGGCTGCGTGGGCAAAAATGGCAAAGACGATGACCTGGGCAAACATCTGTTGTTCGTTATCGGCGAATATCTGAGTTCCATCCCCATTTTCCGTTAATGTGGTTTGATCCATCGGAAACCGCAGGCGTTGCGAGAATGCTCCACCCGTGATGGGTTAAATTCAGTTGTCGAGTACGATAGTTTTCAGACTGTGGGCGCCCTGCTAGTGCGTTTCAATCCGGCCTTTCACCTAAATCCTACTTACATCGAGCAGGATGGCTGTTCATTCTCCGAGGATATTTTTAACTCTCCTGGTGTGTTAATATTACAGAGGGTAATAATTTACACGCTTCTGGATACGATTGTTGGCGTAATCAACAGGTACGGCCATGTTACAAATTGATCAAATAAATTCAATTATACTGTTTTTATAAATTCAAATGACCATTTTTATGTTTATGTTACAAGAGAATAGTTTCTAATTATTTGCTGATAAAAATAGCCTTATAATAAATACTATATAATTCACGATTTCTGGTATTGACGCAGGAACACAGCTGGTCACTGATTCGAAGATTTAAACAGTATCGACCGTCCGTCTCAAAGGTTAGCGACATTGCTGTGCCATCGAAAGTGGTTCAAATCCGGCGGCGCGCCATGGATGTCAGCCGTTTCTTTATGCCACGTGACAGCAGAGAACTCGCCAGCCGAGAGACTCCTATGAGCTTGCCGGTCTTAGCCGGCCTGCAGTACAATTTAACCGGTTTCATCTCCAGGCGAGGAGAACACCCTGGGGGTGTCAGGACTCCCACCTCTCTTCCCATTCCACCAACCTCGCGAGAGGACTTGCGGCTCGGGAACGTTTTTAGTATAGCCCTATGCCATAAAGGCGCTATAAATTTACGAAACATCAAAGCCTCGCCAGGTTCAACAGTCTACGGCACGGTAGTCCCAACATTACTATCTACTATACGAATGGTGTTCCAGCAGATGACTATCAGTGCATAGTGCGCTTTACGGCAGCAAGTACTCCTAAATAACGTCGGCTAATCTCGTGGACAGTGAGAGGATCGTGGGCCTTGACTGCATTGCTTCCCTTCAAGAAGATTGAGGTGGGGCTCGTATTTGTCACACGCATGGTGCTACATATTCCTTTAGAACATTTTTAAGCGTAACGGCGATCACTGGCTTTTTCCGCTATTAACTAGCAGGCGTCTTTGTGTGTAAATTCGCGTGTAATCACCTCTAAGAGGGTGGATGTACAGAGCGGGTAGGAAGGCGTTGATATTAGCTTTAAGAGATTGATTGGCTTTCCAGAGCAGTAGTGTTTGGATTAGGAAGATTCAGGTGGGATTAGATATTGCTAACGACCATTCGTGATAACCTGAAATCGCGGAAGAATTTGACCACGGCTGGAGTGTCTGTTACCAGCAGTCTGTCTGACCACAACATCAAACTCAATAAAGTTAGTTGCTATTAGTGTATAATTCATGTTGCGTGGCATTTCTCGGACCTCGTAAGCCGTTCATTCCAACGAATATTCGATTAATTTCATATTTCGTAATTTAATTTAATAGTAAGTAAATCTCTTTGGCAGCTGAACATATATTGAGCCTATTTTAGGTTGATACTAAGAAAGTAAAATATATTTGTTATTCTGAATGTCAGTGTCCAGAGAAGTGAGACAGAATAATTTCTCACAACCAAAGAAGCTGAAGAGAAAGGAAGATTTAAATATCTCCAGCTGTGTGAAAGGATCTGACAATATTCCGAAAGAAAGTTCACGACAAAAATCAAGGAATTGTGCAGTGGCGGCTAAAGAACTATTAAAAGCACACTAAGGTATTTTTCAAAATAAATGATTAATTTTAATTGATACATGCGGACCAAGCATATTCGGCCAACGATATGGTACCTGCTGTTAACTCGGACCGCTCTGCCATTGAACGCTGAACGGCGCTTTGACACCACGCGACCACACGTGATATATTAACGTATGATGGTCTACTGCGCCAACTGTCATAACCCGAAATCTTTGGTGGCGTTGTTGCCCGACCAGCGAAGAAGAAAATTATTGATGCGATAATTAACACTTATCAAATAGGCGGTTCTAACTACGAGAAGGAGAGTGAAAATACTCAGTAGTGAACCTTTACTGAGAAAGATATACAGAGATGTTGCACAAGTAATGATCAAGTCTATAGAGATAACAAACACAGTAATCTTCAAGTATGCTCATATGAACACACTCTGCGAGGCGTTTCCGCGCTGAAAGTCTGGCAGCATCATCGAAACACGTCTGGCTTCCCACTGATATCAGAATCAATGGGCAGCATTTCACTTTGAAGAAAGAAAAGTCTGTAGGCGCAGGCAGGAAGCATGGGCGACTTTATTGAAGCTGTTCGCGATGTATTTACGTCAGTACTCGGCGGCGAGCGAGGTCGGATGGCATTGAACCGGCAATACGATCGACCCATCGCTAAATCTTTAGCACTCACGTAGAAAGATTTACCGTACCTAAGTAAATTCCCGATTCTTTCTCGAGAAATCAACGATGTTCATTCGACGAACTATCTGGCTGTTTGTGCAAGAACCGCTTCGTATGTTAGCCTAAATGTAGGGCACCAGCTTTACAAATCCCAGTAATGTTTGCGTTGTCAAAAAATGGTCAACAAGTTCAAGGTCTTTATTTCTTTGATTGCTGTGATTCGTCAAGCTTTCGGCACGGCCAATACTCATCAGATCCGTGTGTTGTGCACAACCACGCCATTCTGCTGTTCTGCGATCATGCGAACGCCATGTTCGGCGTGTCGTGGGTTTTCTGCGGTTCTGAGCAGTGACCTCTCCCGGCCTTCTTCGCTGACGTGCCGTCTACTGAGCTTCCGATCTTTTCCTGCGCCGCGCTTTAACGAATCATTTCCGGCGTTGATACCGGGCAACGCAAATCCTGATTGCTGGCGCTGTTCTTCTTTTTGTTGACGAACTGCACGCACTTTGAAGACATCACTACCTGCCTCGGTAAACAACGGCGCGACTGTGGGTAAAGCGCATCGGAATAGAAAGGCTGCCGACTACCATTCGAGCATCAGCGTATCGTTAAATATTCGACGCTGAAATACGACCTGTCAAACCAGAATATATTGATTCCATTCTTGTGGAAACTTTAAAGTGACGATCGTTCACCAGGATTGAATTGACTATTAGATCAAATCGGATGTTAGGACTGATCACTATTGAGATTGAGTTTGATGATCATAATCGTCCAGCGTTTTACTGTCATTATTCCACTTTCCTGTTGTCCTTTATTAGTTGGCGCGTCTGTTCTTTTTGTCGGTAAATGACTCAGACCTCGGACAGATCATGTCGGTGTTTTTGCTTTCCGCTTTTATACACATCTAGTGCCCGAAACTAAACTACAGGTATTTCCATTCTGCAAAAGGGAATAGTTTTCGAAACGATCGTGATCTTCAGACCCGATCTTAATACAGTTCGGTATACCCATGAAAGACGACTCGAATGTGTATGAAGGTATTCTAAAATTTATTGTTAAAAATGATTTATTACACGTAATTAAATAATTTATAAAGCTGAGGGCGAGAGAAACGGAAGAGGGGACAAATAAGTCTTAATCACTTCCTAAATACAGACCTGATGCGAAAATTCCGGGAATTATCAATAAATATTGCAACTAAATCGCGCTTCCACTATTATCCACGTCAGAATTATAAAGAATTTGAAACTCATTCGAAAACACATGTCTGTTTCTTCTATTTTTATTCCCCTTCGATAAATGAAAAGCGAATGCAGCTGAAAAAATAGACGAATGATGAAGAGAGAAATGAATTTGTTTACGTATCATCGCCGGCTATTATAATTCTTGAGTGCTAACCCCATTCAATGTGCCGTACGCTGACTCATTGATATGGGCAACAAAATGTCGCCAATATTTGCGTAATACATGAAATTTTCAAATATTCCTCAATAGATATTCCATGACGAAAAGAATAGGCATAAATTATTACATCATCACCTCACCTAATATCTTAGATTATTCCTATTTTTAACTATTTTTGTGAAACGCTTTAATCAATAATTTTAAAAAGTTTTACTCTGGCAGTTCACTGAGAACATTCGCGTGTTTATATATAATGATACCTTTGTTTACATACATTCTGTCAATTATTGATATCTAGCATTAAGTATAGCTGTTACTCTAAGCATGATATAAAGAAGACAAATACTAATATCTATTATATTTATATCTAGAAATGAGAGGAGGAGGAAGATTTTCAAAACAAGCAACTGGCTATCGGTGGTTTCCCGCCAGAGCGGCTTTCGGTGGATCTCTACTCATCAAGATAAACGTGGTGCTAGAACGTCAGATACCGGCGAACTGAAGGCAGATAAATCATTTGCATCAGATGACTCATTTAACAGAGGACCCAATTCAGCTAACGTAAACCAAATTTCTATTGATATGAACATCTTGGCGGCAGTTCGAAAACGAGATTTATTATATACCTTATCCGGGTTGTTCCATCAAAAATGCATTCTTGGAGACTTCTCAACAAGAAAGAGTATCTCAATGAACTTTCAGTAAATGATTAAATTCAAAAGAACACGCAACCCCGCTCACTGAGGAAGTCCAGCACTGCTGAATCCTGGCAAAGAGGCATTCATGAACGGGTATCTGTCAGGCGAGTCATTATGACAGTTCAGCGCGGAAGTATTAATCTGTGCGCCGCAATCTCGGTGACTCGCAATCGGTACTCGCGAAGTATTTTCGTAATCTCACCGTGTCAACCGCAAGCTCACAAGACAGCCAATGGTTGAAAATAGTATTTCAATGCATATTGCCAACAACACGGCTTTATTCCAGAAGAACATTTTCTGAAGCATCTCAGGGTCTCTGCAGTCGTAAATTTCGTGTCTGGCAGTTTAAAAAGGAGTTGAAACCATAATACCATATTATACTACAACCGCGAAGACCATTTTGACAAGGCACCATACGGCGGATCTACGTACTCCTTTCAGACTGTTGCGATCAGTTTAAAATGAATATTATATAACACCCATGCGCCCTTGCTGAAATAGATTTTGTAGGAAATATCATTACCAGAGAAGAATCTTGTATAAGTACGACATCTATTGCGAGCCATTGAAATATTCATCTATGCGCCCCTTGCCGGACATTTTTAGCGACGTCTCATAATTTACCTGTTCCAGTCTCTTAAGCTATTCGGAAGTATCGTGTTAATTTCAGTGATCGTCGTATTAGTGGTTTTTCCTTTATATAATGGTCGCTATATTTAAATCAGCCGCTCGAATGTGCCTGTCTGCTGTCGTGATCAGCTAATATCGATCTCGTCAAAACATATAATCAGTTCAAATCTAATCGATGTGCCATATCAGCAGCATGTGCATACAGGAATCAATTATAACTGAGAAAACAATTTGTTTCCTATTCCTTTATTTTTATCAATTAATATGCTATTTATTGATGTGTAAATCACTGATTGAAATTCACCTTTGTAAGCAGAGAAGACCATTTAACCAATGTATTATCTTTATGAGTACAAATGACTCTTGAATGTAGCCCATAGCACAACTATATAACTAAAAATCGGTGTACTTCCGTTTCAGTTACGTATTGCTTTTTAAGAATATGTTTATTAAACTTTAAAAAGGAAAATGTTTACAAATTTTTATTGTACAGTTCTCTCAGGGTTTACTAAAAGTTTTTGAATGTAAATATGCTT